>VYZR01074058.1:11657-60511 GCA_013400675.1 Oxylabes madagascariensis | reverse complement strand
AAAAAAAAAATAGGCTGTGAACAAAGAGAATGAGGAAATAAGGCACTCAAAGTCTGTCACTTGCTGAGAATCTACAGTTGGTGTGGGCTGGGGAGACACTGCATTGCAGGGAGGCAGCTGCAGAGGCTGTTTAGATTCCACACTCGGGGAAAAAGAATGATCCACACACCAAGCCTGAGCCATGCTGGAGGAACACTGCAGCAGCAATGCATCATCTCCACCTCGTGCATCTAAAGATATCCCAAGAACACGAACTATCTCCCTTTAACAAATTAAATCAAATCAAGGACATCAGATCAACAGTGGCTTAATTAATGGCACTCCAGAGTCCTACAGCAATGCAGCCTCCTTATGACAACAGACCATTCAGCACAGGCTGCTGGTTATCTAGGACTGGCTTTACACAGCCCAAAGACTTTCAGAGTCCAGACTACTCTCTGCACTTTTTTGTTTTGCTGTGAAGAAATGCAAATCCTAACTGTTGATGGGTGTCAATAATCACCATGAGGATTATCAACAATCCATTCAATATCCAAGACCCTTGATAATGAATAATGCTCCCTTCTAACAGGGAGCATGGTCATGCAACACTTAAAGTTTGGTGTAGGATCCTCACCTGCAGGTAGTGCTGGAGCATTTTACGGCTGTGCAGGAGGGAGGTACAGGCCTGGCACAGGTAACACAGATTCACCTGAAAGAAATAAAGTCAGGGAGAAATCTCATAAAAGCTCAAACCCTGTCTATGCACTGCCACTGCTGGAAGCTAGCAAATCCAAAGCACTGTGATCATAAAGGATCCACGCAGTCTCTTAATTTCCCAGTATTTTCTTGAAATCACCTGACACTAAGAACTGAAAGTAAACCACTGAATTCCCAATTTACTTTTCCAAGCTATCACTTCTCTCTCTCCCAACGGTTATATTTCCTCACTTGAGACAAGGTACTGACAGAATGGGCAGTTAAAAAACCTCAGCTGTAATTCCTATTAAAGGAGTGGTAATAAAAAAGTGATATAGTGCCATTTTCTCTCAAGACAACCAAATCCCTGCACTCCAAGGCAATGTATTATCCACAGCAATATCCTGATTCCTACCTGCATGTCCCTCATAAGCTGTGGCAGGTGGAAATGCCACTCCTTTGTGAAATTTGAGAGCTGAAGAATGAAGCCAACAGTGTGGTCAGCCTCTTCCAGACAGGCCAAGCTCTGCACGGTCCGTACTGCATTCAGGCACTGGGAAGGAGAGAGAAGTAAATCAGGGCCATGACAGATAAGGCACAGATGGGATAACATTCCATTCTCCCCTCACAGTTATTTCCACTGTAACCCTCTCCTAGGCAGGAGTGATTTTTCAATGCTTCTGCCATTTCCGACTCATTTCCACTGATGCTGGAACAGAGGAGCCAAGTGAAGCACAGAGGCAGTTTGTGGCACACCTGAAGGATCCTCTCTTGATGGACACCCACAAAGTCCAGCGCTTCTGTCAGGAAGTTGTATCTCAGTGTTTTGAGAAGACGCTCCATCAGGGACATGGAGAGGCGATAGACCCCGGGCCAGGAGGGGGCATCCAGGGACTTCCGGGATGAAGCAGATGTCTGAACAAATCACATAAAAAAATAAGCGACTTTTTTCTCTCCACGCCATTCTGGCAGTCTCCAGCCACAGCCTGTGAGGGCATGAGAAGCTCTCCAGGTGCATTCCCAGCTGGAATGAAGGAAGCAGCACCCACCTGAATGGCTCCGTTTGTGCTGAGCTGGTACACGCTCAGGAGGGGCAGGCAGACACTCTGGGTGACACCAGCTCCAGCCATTGCTGCTGCTCCCTACAAGAACAGACTGCTGTTGGAATCTGTGCCTCTGCTCTCTGACACTGAATAGACTTGTGTTGCAGTAGATATTTCTGTCTTTTGCACTGTCACCACTCTTTTACAGAACTTTCATCTACACACACCTCTTATGTTGTTAAAAGTTCAACATCAAGAAAAGCAAAATCGAACTTGCATAACTGTACTCAGAATTCCATTCATCACCTGCTTTGGTACATACATAATCTTTGCAAAGGGCTTTGGAACAGCCTTGTTTTCACCTAAAGCCCCACACAAGTTGAATTTGTAATAGATAAATAACACTTTGTTAAAACTAATGAAGAAGCAGGTTCTAACACTCAATACTGGTTTAACGAGAGGGTATTTGCATTTCAGAATCCATTCAGTGAAAGTGCCTGCTGTAAATGACAGGTCTGCCAGGCTGGCTCAGCTTTTCCCACACATCCCACTATGGAGAACAAGGCACACTAAGCAGGTGTACACACAGGACTTGCTTGCCAGCCTCCAAAAAATACCCCTTTATCTACAACTCATCATTCAGCTGCATCACAGAAAGGATAATGAGATAAAAAATGAGATAGACTTTTCTTATTTGAAGTGCACAGCTATGTGCTCTCACTTCTCTGCATCTCTCACCTGCTGAGTCCTTGCTAAGGTCAGCAGCAAATGTAATGAGGCCTCTGTGAAGTGAAGGTTTTGTTTAACTCTCAGGCTGATCTCCAGTGCAGCAAAGATGGTAGGAAGCACAGGGACTTTCCTAGTAATCTGCAGCCAGTAGTCTCCATCTTCATCCACTTCACAGAGCTCCTTAGCCAGGTGCAGACCCAGAACACAAACCTGCAGTGACAAGGAAAGGTAAGTAGGTACAGGGTTGTACCAGGAAAAATCTCAAAAGCATTTACTAACACAACCTAAAGTTCAATCATTCTCAGAATCACAAACAAAGGCTCCTGGTATCCCTCACATTATACTGTGTACACCTCTTGGCTGTATTAGCACTCATGACAATGTTTTTTAGGACACATCTGAAGAAGACACAGCAACAGCTGACTTCCCAGACTGATGTGAGCCAAGAAAATATCGAATAATTCCGAAAGAGAAACTGCTAAAACTTCCTTTGAAGGCAGCAGGCTACAAGGGAAAGTTGTTCCAAGCATCATGAAACTTTTATCTGGAGAGAAGAGACAAGACTGCAGAGCAGATGAGCAGGTCCTTTACCCCATCTCGCTGGTCCTTGTGCTTTACTCGGGAGGCATCATCAGTCTCCATACTGTCCTTGTCATCTGCAGCATCTCCCAAGGTCAGGCTGTGCCGAGTCTGGTCCAAAAGTGCAATGACCTCATCCTGGAGAGTCTCACACACACTCAGCACCAGCTGGGGGTACTGGGGGATGTCATTCACTGTGACATACACAACAGACACCAGTTAACACACAGTCCTTGTACTCAGCTTTCCAGTTTAACTGGTAACATCACTGAGCCACATTTCTTGGAATTAGCATTTATTCTGTTCTCATTTCAAAACCTACAAAACAATGTGAGGAGCTGTGACTAAGTTAGATGTTTGCATCTAGCGGGATATATTAAGGGATTATATTCATCTCGATAACAAAAACATGCAGTTTTTGGCATATAAAGTCATATAAACTCATGACATGCCAAAACACAAATCAAGCACTACTATGGACAGATTATTCTGTCACAGCAATTCCCACCCACTGCTCCAGACTGCTGGTATCAGCCTGTGCAGTCTCTGGTCTGTGAGTCCATATAAATACTATATTCTTATCAAAACCATTATAATAAATTGCCCCACCTTTTACCAGCATGACTAGAAACTCAAATTCAACAGCAAAGAAAACAACTAAAATTAAACCAACCCTCCACTTTCTACTTATTTTTCAAAACGTACAGGTTTGCAGGGCCAAAGCAGTGGGACAAGGAACTCAGACAAGGAACCTGCCACACTTTTAATTACAGTTGCCTTTGTATACATTGCACAGAGAAATACTGCCCAGATTCCACTGAGGGTCTTCAAGTGCTACTGCAATGCCAGATGCCCTGCAAGGGACTGGAGTAATGACCAGACTGGTTTCTGTGGTTTGTAACAAAATGTACCCTTTCTTGTGTTTGGGTCTTTTATTTTCTCTAACTAGAAATCCATGTCAGAATCTGAGCCCTACAGTCACTCTGAGAGAGCCTGACTTACACATCCACTGAGCCGTTTCCAAAAATACCCAGGAACCAAACTGATCAAACAGGGGTTATTGTCAGGGAAAGACAAGAGAAGGGAATACACAGACACAGAGTGAATGATAAACCTCACCTCTTTCCAAAACTAGCTAAAGAAAGGAAGAAAAAAGGAGAGAAGTCCCACAGGCTGGTGACTACATTCAGCACCCTGCACTACTACCAGCACCTTGTGTTTATCTTGCACATGCTGGGTGTGTGTTCAGCCCTGGCACCTCGACACCTGCACATGCACCACCTCACCTTTCATCTCCTTCATTTGCAGAACAGTGATAAGAGCTGAGAACACTTTGGCTTTGGTTTTCTCCATCATCTGCTGATCTGCCTGTAGTACTCCCTCCAGAATCTGCGTCAAGGAGTTTATGATTTTATCCACAGAACTCAACTCGCTGACAACAAAAAGGGAGAGCTCTTCAGATTAGACAAGATCCCTCAATAAATATATTGGCTTGAATGAGCCAATCATATGAGTGGATCATAAGTTATATGACCCCCAAAAATAAAAGCAGTTCTTCAAAGTAAAGTTTAAGTCACCACCTGGATCTCACTAAAGACATTCCACAGAATGAGAGAATGCATTTTCCCTTCATTGTGAGAATCAGAGTGAGAAAGCAGGGCTAACTATCACAAAAGCTCTTTTGCTACTTTTCACCAGCAAGCAGGAAACCAAATAAACTGTTTTGCTACCAGAGATTTCTCACAACAATTTCAGCAACAACCAAGAGACATTTGACACCCCAAAAGAGAATTCAACGATAAGGCTTCTGTATTCTCCCGTTATCACTAAGGGATTCTCACTAGAGCAAAACACTTCAACATAATCTCCCAAATTTTTATTTAAACATGATCTCCCAAGTTTTCATTTCTAGCAGTGACTAATGATAATCCAAACAAAATAGCTACCTTTTCCACTGCTTGAGCAGGATCAGAAGAAGGGTACACAGCATGGACCCCAGCTGCAGACAGGGCACTGACATGGGAACTTGGAGCTAAGGAGAAATACTGTAAGAATTACAGCTGGAACAGTCACATGTAGAAACACTTCAGAAATGCTCAGCCCAAGCACCACCACCAAGTGACCAGGTTTGTCCTTCAGCAGAACTGAGGGACCAGAGCCAGGACCCTTGCAGGGTTATTTAGTGATGACAAGAATGACACAAAATCAAGATTTAAGCAGCTCATCAGTTCATGGAGAGAGACTCTGCTTCAGCCCATTTTCACAGTATCTAAAAACCCCTATGATTACAAGCATCTGCAGAAATAGTGCAAAGAAAATAAGAAATTAGGAAATGAAAGAACTGATAGGAAGCAACACCTACCAAAACCTTGGTGCCATTTAGCACATCCAGAAACAACTGCTGACGAACTGCAGAATCAGTCAGATGCATGATATCGGCCTAAATCAACAAAAATAAAGATCAATCAGCACAACAAAAGGTGCATCTTCTAAGCAGTCTAGTACCACTTTACTGTTTTGTTACTTTAAGAATCAATCAATATTATAGCTGCTGAGTTTTACAGAAATCACTTTAGTCCTACATTACCATTGACAAGAAGCTAGCAATGACTATTTGCTTAATGGTGCATCCTTGCCTCACTTGACACAGGAAAAGCTTGTCAGGATTACAGAATTACTTAGAAACCCCCTAAAAATTATTTACTGCTCCCTCCTCTGCTGAGAGGACAATATGCTCATTTTGATCAAACAGCAAAACACCACCCACTCTAACCTCTTGCACCATGCTTGTGCCAAACTTTACTGTGTTCACACACACAACAAAACTGAAAGAAAAAAAACAGTGAATTCTGCTTAGCTGGCCCTAGGAAGCTGTTGACATTGTATTATTCAAAATGTTCATTTCAGACTCTCAGCAAGATAAGAGGCAGCCCTTACATGGCTTGTGGAGATGATGAGCAGCATTCGCCAGGCTGAGATGAGCATTTGGTACTCGGTGATGGAGGCACAGCTGGTGCCCTCGGTCTCTGCCACGTGCTGGGCCAGGGACTTCACGTACTCTGACCAGTAGGCAAAGCGCTTTTTGGTGGAGAAGTTCTTCAGTGTGTCTTTCAGGGACTGATCCAGCGAGCCCCTGACCAAATCAAGAGGAGAAGTTATCTTCATTTATTCTTGGGTCAGAAAATATACTTCTTCCGAGATTCAGGGAGGAAAGCCAAGGACACAGCTGGCAAGTGAAGGTTATTCCACATATTTGACCTGTGCAGGGAATCCCACTTTTTGCATCAAATATGAAGGAAAAACATGATCCCTGAAGAAAATCTATAATTTTTTTTTTAAACAGAGATTTTAGTTAATCCTGACTTTTCAACACATGAAACAGCTGTTACTTTCAGGAAAACAAATCAAGAGGGAGAAAACTACGAAATGTGATTCAATAGCTATAGGTTTACTCGACCTAGTTGACAATTAGTTTTAATAAATACTGTATATTCTTATTTCAGGATCCAAGGAAAATACTGAAATATTCTCACCTAAGGGCTGCAGAATAGTTAATATCTTTCTGCAATTAGTGACTGCAAGAATCTCAGATGAATGTTTGTAACGTGTTCATGAATCCCAGATTTTCACAGGATTACATGTGCTTTGCTCATCAAAGCCCATATGGTGTATCAAGAGTTAACACACACTGTTTAGATAACTAAAAAGTACAGGGATGAAGGAGAGACTACCAAAGACTCACTTGACAACATAGTATATCTCCAAGCAGATGATTTTCATTATTAAGGCACAGGTATCCAAGACACTGAGCTACAAAGACAAAAAAAAAAATCAGAATCTGAGCTCCACAGGTTAAGTGAAATTCTGATTTATCCCTACCCATCCACTTGAGATGGTTGATACTCCAGTTCTGCAGAAGACTTATTTCTCCCACAACAGCAATACTTATGTCATTTTGACCATGGACTGGTGGTAATAAGGACAGAATACTGTGCTCAGAGTTCAACTCTTGAGTGAGAGCACAGGGCTTTCAAAATGAAGAGAAAAACTTGCACAGAAAGGAAGAACAAGAACCTAATCAATTTCTCCATGATACCAGTCAGCCTGAGCCCACAATATGGACACACTTCAGACAGCACACCTCCTACAGTGAGTGTTACCAGAGCTGCCACACAGCTATTTTTGTTTCATATGCGAATAAATAGCAGAGAATTTCAAAAGACAGTTCATGGCTGCCCAGTCTCTAAAAAGCCAGACAGCATTCACTTCCATCCCCTGCCTGTGTTTAACCCACTTGGTCACAGCTCCTTTTTGGGAAGCTGCAAGCAGAGGGAACAGCCACACACATCACTCAGAAACTTTTTTTGAGAAGTACCCCTTCATTTTGTTTGGATGTAACTCACCTCTGATGATTCAGAAGGTGGAGGAAGGGTCCCAAAGAGGGGATTAGTTAAATTTTCCCAAAACTTTGGCCTAAAAGACATAAAAAAAAGTATTATCAATTATCTCCCTTGTGCCATGTGCCTAGCAGCATTTTGAGTGTTCCAAACTTTGTAGAAATAATGCTTTAGCAAATACAAGTTTATTTAGCTTTGCATAAAAGAAATAGAAATATATTTGCTTCTGACACACTGGCGTTTCTCATCCTCCACACTCAAAGCCCACACACTGCGTGCCCTCACCACACACTGACTAAGATGCAAATGACCCTGAAAAGCCTGATAAACCACAGAAAGAGTGTTTTGGAAAAAAGGAAGGAAAATGCCTTGGGGAGGAATACCAACTCACTTTGTCCTCAGCACGAGCATGGCGCTGTCACGGCGGTCCTGCCACAGCGCATGCAGGAAGGCGATGGCAGCACGGTGCAGGAGGGGAGGGCACCAGTACCTCTCCTGCTGCTTGGAGTCAATCAGCTCTAACACCACTTGGAGGCAACTCCACTCCCCCAAGCTGAACTCCTAAAGCAAAAGGAGACAAGAGGTTACAAGGTTATAATGCCAGAGAAGTATGTTGTCCATTGTACCCAAATTTTCAGCTTTCTTACTACCAGAGGGTCATGAACGAGTGTTTTAAGGTCACTTAAAGAACAGCACATGGAGTGAAGAGAGCAGGTCACAGGCACCCTTGGTCTTTGCAGATGTTCTGTTGCTAACTCAGTGTCTGCCTTGAAATGCTGGGGAAAGTTTCTCTTTGGTTACAGGGAAAAGTGAAACAGGAATAGCACCACATCCATTAAATAAAAGCACAACCTGCATTTATCGTTACATTAAGCACATCAGGTAAGGTAAGAACTATCAGATCTTAGCATACAGTGCCATAATATGCAAAAAAAACCAAAACAGTGAGTCCTCAGGCAAGTATCTGCTGTTGTACCTTTGACCCATCACTGCCATCCTTCACTTCCAAGTTCAGGAACAGCTCAATGAGCCCAGGTTGTGTCTCCACTGCAACTGTGAGGAACTCGAGGATCATGACCTTGATGCGCATGTCCTCGATCTTGCTCTGCAGGTGGGTGAGGAAGGCGTCACGGATGGCAGCGGCGTCACTGCCCAGGCAGGCGTACACGGACATGGGAGCAACCTGCCCACGGAAACAAACACCAGAGGGAGAAATAAACGTGCTGCAGAGAATGCTTAATTCTACAAAAAAAGGTGATTGTATTGAAACATGAAAATATTTAATACTGAATCCATGAACCTATCAAAGTAAGTTGGCATTAAGCAGGAAGAAACATGACAAGTGATCCAAATTTTCCTCTTGAGCAATTCTACTCTATCCTCACGTATTTCTCAAAGGTTGCAAAAGAAATAGAAAAGACAAAGAAGAAACAGTTTTGGAATTACATGTCTCAAAATAAATAAGCCCATATCTGGATTCATATGATTTAAGAAAGCTACAAATATTCAGACGTTTAGCAGACAAAAAGAGTGTAAAAGGTTTCCTAAGCCTAAAGTCTGCTTTTACTAAGTCCAGAAGTCTATAAGTTGAAAGGTCCCAATAAAAACTTAAATAGGATACTCTTCTCAGTAAGATGGTAAAATTCCAGGTAGGAAGGTCTAGGAATTGTATTTAAGAATGTGACTTGAGAAAGTTGCTCAAAAATTGGGAAGAGAACAACTGGAGGTGCAAACACTGCAGAAAAAAACCCACTCATGGGATGCCTCTCAGAGAGTGCTGAGTGACTTCTGAAACAGCAGAAGATCACATGAAAAAAAACTAAAGAATCCTTTAGATGATTTTTCATGTGCCCTAACCTACAGCTGTCAGTCCACCCTGCTTCAACTGACTTGCACTAAGCTCCCTGATACAAAAAAGCCCAAGGAAATTATTTGAAAAAATCTCAATGCTGGAGTCAGTCACAAGGGGAGAAGCAAAGGAGCACTGGTGTGTGCCTTATCTTACTGTGGCCAGTCGTTTGAGCAGCTGGATGGCCAGGCGTGGAAGTGCAGGGTCATGCTTGTGGTAGATGTATTTGGCCAAGACAGCAATAAGGTTGTTTCCATGAGCACCTGGAGAGAACACAGATACAATCTAAGAGAAGAAACAAGATGTAACTATTTACCAAATAATGATTTCCACAGCAGAAGATGAGAACAAAGTTGGTCTCCCAAAAGAACATGATATGGGTCCAGCCAGAGGCATTAACAGCAGCTGGTTTAGTATATTCTGTAATTACATTAATCTCATTACAAAGCAGCAAACAATAAGCCATGTTTGATTAATCCTTTAAAAGCTGTCCCAGAGGGGAAGAATGCCTTAGAGGAGAGAGAAGAGGCCTTCCCCCATCAGCAGCAACCACTGTTTGTAACCTGGTTAAAATCTTAATTAGTGCTTGTGATGAGACACACAGTGCCATTTGCAGATCAGCCAGAAGCAGAGCTCCCAGGGAGCAGCACCCACCATGCTGAGTGAGTGCCTGCTCCAGGGGAGACACCACGCTGGACGGGGGCTTCAGCCGGATGACGTTGTTGGTCACGGAGAACGCCAGCTTCACTGTCTGGATCAGCAGCTGCCCTTGGCCTTGGGACTCATCGCTGTTCCCAAAGAGAAAACAAAGTAAGGAACTGTGTTCACAACCAACACTTATTATTTGCACAGCATTCAAAGAGAAAACTCCATCAGTTACAAGATATTTTCACTCAGAGCCAGCGCACAGAAGCTGCCCAAACAGCCACAGCGCACTCACCTGCTGCACTGGGAGGCCATTACCATGTCAATGGTGTCCACCCCAATGCCCATGATGTTAATGACAGCTTGCCCTGCCTCCGTGTTGGCCAGGCTGAAGATGCACAAGGACTGCAGGCTGGGGGCATTGCTGTGACACAAACACAGGACACTGTCACCAGCAGCACTTGTGGCATTTTGCCACACTGCACTTAGAAAACTACCACAAAGTAACCTTCTCATTTCTACACCCCCACTGACCCTTCCTTTACTCTCCCTTCTACTTTCACCAGAGTACACCAAATAGGAAAGTGGATGGCAGTCTGTCCCAGGAACTATTGACTCTTTTCTTTTTTTAAATCAGAAGTTCTGGAAACCAATGTAATTTGCTCTGTCCATAATTTTTTGCTACCCTTCCTGTGCTCAGTAATGCAGCAAAGAGCTGAAACCAGCACTACAAAGCTATGCCAGCTCCCTCCTACTCGTTTGAATTCAAAAACTGAAACAAAATGACAGTGACTCCTGCACTGTAAACCAGGCTGCTGCAGCTGTGAGACCTCTCATCTGTCTTACCTGCTGCGAGGATCCATTTCAGGGCATAAGTTCAGTATAGCATGGATCAGCTGCAGAATTAGGCACCCTAAAACAGAGATGAAATGGACTACTCAGGTTTTGAAAACTTTTGCCTCATTCCTAATATTTTCAAACAAATCACAGCATCTAACAATATCAGGAGATGTACAATGCAATTCCCAAATGGCTGCTAGAAAAAAGAAGGCAGGTGATCCTTTTATTCCCTTATCCTTCTACTCCCCCTTTTAACATCCTTACCAATTTTCTCTCTCACTCCATGAGAGTTGTATCTCCATTTGTGGTAATTTGGTAACATTTCCTTCAAAACAAACACAATGCAGGGCACCAGGCCTTGGCTCTGGGTGCTACCAAGTTGTCCCTAGGAGAAACAGAAACATTATTTGACCAGGAGGGGGACAAGAAAACTTTTGGAGGAAGATACTCCTTATTGTCTTTGAAGTCTGAGAAAACCACAGAACATGGGGACATAGATCTACAAACAATTTCTAATCTTTTGCAGTCATTTGAGATGAGTCAAAATGGTTTTTTGTAAGAATCAGATCAGAGAAAGCAAAAACAGAAGGGAGAGTCAAACAAAGATTACTGAGAGAGCCCTGCTGCACAGAGACTCATCTCAGACATGGCTGAGATCACTTTCACTTCTCAGTCACAGCAGCTCAGAGCTGGTGTCACATCAAAGCGCTCCAGAAGCACTCACCCGGACAAGAGTTGTTACCAGGTTCAGGAAGGAGATGGTAACACTGTACTCGCCTTGGGGCTGTTCCATGCTCATCAATAGGTTTCCATAGCCCCCAGCATTCATTCCCTCTGCACTGTGAAATAAGCAGAGAGTTCATCACATGAACAGCAGGATTCTGACATGAGTGAGAAATGTCAGGTGCAGACATTACACACTGGCAAAAAGTTCTTATTGCGTGTTATGAATTGGTTAGGTTAAAAAAAAATGGGGTGGGGAACATGAATACCTAATCATGTGATTCATATTGGACAGTGGATTGGCAACAAATGGCAAGAACCCCGTGTGGTGAAGGTCAGTCCAAACCTGCAAGAGAAGAGGTACAGATACTCCTCATGTACAAATGAATGTACTAGTTCTCACGAGCAAATGAATGTACTAGTTCTCCTCTCCTCACCTTGGCTGGCATCCGAGCAGCCAGGACTGTCAAACAATTGACACAAGAAGCAATAACATCCACAGGGGGAGAGATTACAGTTGTTAGCCTACAAAAGAGAAACAGCATGCATGAAAAAAAGCACCACCACCTGTGGTCTGCTCTGGTTTTTTAATCAAAAAGCTTCTTTCCCTCTCACTGAAGTATACATATATAAAATTTAAGCAGATAAATACAAGCACCAGAGTCTGCACTTTCAGTCTAGACTTGCCACCTCCCACTCACACCTGAGTCAGAACAATTTACTGCCAGAGCAAGGCTGGCAAGACAGCAGGTTGTCACAGCAAACATTAATTATACAGCTGAACATCAATTCCCAGGCAGTTAACTCTGGGAGGAGTTAATAAATACAACTGTTTTAAAACCTGTGAGTTACTGCTTTAATGCTATGTTTTATCCCCCTTTCATGTAAATACAGTTACTAATCAAAACTGCTTTCAAAGGGATAAAATTGCACACCTTTCAGGAAAGAAGTAGAAGAGGGGCCGTTCTGCTGCATCAAAACATTAACCTATGTGTAATCAGAACAGTTTTGAGAGCTGAACATCAGTCTTGGGAAGTTAAAGCACTGATACACATCTTGTAAAGCTCTTGGCAAAATAAGTATTCAGTTATCCTTCCAGGTCAACTCTACCTGCTTAGGTACCTCTGCTGTCAGTGACTCACCTCTGCAGGAGCATGTAGATTCGTGATGTGATTGGCAGAAGACAATCTGCTATTGATACATCAGTGCTGATGACTTTATGAACCAGATCAATTATGGGCTTGACCCTCTGGCAATGCTGAATCACATCTGGGTAAAGAAAACCAAGAATGCAAAATCGTACTTTAGCAGTAATCAAGCCTGGAACAATGCACATTTATCTTACCACATATCTACATGATTCCAAACCATCCATTTCCCATATCAAAAAACAGTTGTTTATCTATCTCAACTTTTCCCTCCCCTAAAATGTATCTCATTTCACTACATGCTCTTGGCCTTTTCCAGTGAATTTTACAGAATAATAATAATAATAATCAGGTTTCTGAAACAGTAGTCCATGCTCTTCCAAATGTACTCAGAGCTGTTCAGTCCTACTACTAACTTTAATTTGACACCAATTAATAATTATTTATTCTCCTTTACACTCCCAGCCTGTCTCACCTGCTGTTGACACAACATGGAGCAGCATCTCAATCTCACAGGTGAACAGAGTCCAACTGCTGTAGGAATACTCCCACCGTACCAAATAAGCCCGATCATCCAGCATCACTTGGCCCACTGTTCCCTGAGGTATCCGTAGATTTGTCTGACCTAGCCCTAAAGATTGAAGAAGCAGGTGAAACAAAGTCACAAATGAGTTAGCAGTTTACCCATGAATTAGAAGCCAGGTAAAGAAAGAGCTAAATTCCCCAAAGTATTTCAGTAAGAAAAGGTGAAGTGCAGTTGCCTTACCAAGAGGATAGAGGAGCTTTGGAGCCTGTCTTCTCCACAGTGTGCCATCCTCATGGGAGATCACATCTGGAGGTTTGTGCTTGTACAGCTCAATGTAGAAGGACATTTTATCCAGGAAACTGTATACCTGCATCAGAGAGAGCTTCAACAACACAGCCAAAGAGCCAGAGCTTCTCAAAAATTTATCAACCAGGTCATTTCCAGGAACAGGCAAGTTTACTTGAGGTGTACAATGTCTTTCTAATATATCAACCCTACCAAAATATTATTACACAGCCCTCATGTTCAGACAAGTCACATCTAATGAATCAGGTAAGTACCACCTAAAAATTAGCATCTTAGTCTTCAACCATTAAAGTTGAAAAGTTTTCCAAAAGCCAGAAAACAGCATCTTGCAACAGCACACAGCTCTAAAGGAGTCCTGTCCACTGTTCTTAGACAAAAGCTTGTCTGTTACCTAGGACTGCAATTGAGATAAGCACACATAATAGAAACAAAGAATCACAGAGCATGTCATCCCTGACTTGAAATAAATGATCTCCCAAAACACCAAGAGAGATCCTGTACCTTTTTTGCAGTAGATTTATCAGACACAAGGGCTTGGAGCAGCTGAAGGAGAGGAGTGAGAAGATGGGGGAACATCCCACAAACACTGTCCAGGATAATACCCAGACCTGCAGTAGGTTCCTGGTGGTGGAAACAGAAAACAAATGTCTTATTACTAAAAAGAAAAGTAAAAAGGGTCTCAGTATAGCACAAGGTTACAGTTCCTTTTAAAGCTGTACATTTAACATTAATCATGCACAAAAGTATCACTCCAGTGACTGGAGATCACACTTGCACAGACTAAAGCAAGAGGCACTCTGCAAGTATAAGGCAAGAAGTAAGACTGTAATGCATTACATATCATCCTAATTCTGTGACAACAAAAAATAAGCAGAATGCTTTTGCCAGCAGTTAGTTCAAAATCCTTGCAGCCCCAGCCCTGCTATCAACTATCACCTATATTAAAACTCGTTCCAGTATCCTTTTCAAGTGTAAAGCCAAGGCTGTACCTAAAAAGCAGGAAAGGGCAAAAGTAAATCAAAGATAGATGCAAGTGAACATTTGCTCCTCAGGCCCTCCTAGAAACCAACTCACTAAATACAAACATCCTGTTTCTTTCCTAAAAGGGAATCTTTTATCAGGTCTTGGTTACAAACAAGGTAGGTCAAACAAGTTGCAAATACACTCACCGTCTTCCAGAAGAGCTGAGGAATGCTGGAAGCTGCCAGAACTTCACATGCAGCATCAATTATGTCCTACAAAAGAAGATAGGATGGAAAAAATCAAAGGTACTTCACACAGGAGGATTTTGTCCCAACCAGCTGCTGCCACATCTTTGGAATTTAAAGTTTCCATGTTTACCCACCAAGATGTATCTACTCCCTGGAGCCAAAACACACCCAAAACACCCACCCCCAGACCACAACCCAAAGCCATGTTCCTCATCATGAATGAACTGGCCACAACAACTGTATCCACAATATCTGCAGGGGGCTGTAAAATGTCCAGTCCAACTCAGAAATGGCGTTTGTATTATTTCTGTTATTTTAGGAATAACAAATCAACAAATAGTTTCATATCCACAGGATTTCAAATGCATGATGTGTTCCTTCATTACTAATCTGCCAGTCTGTAGAGGTGTTTACTAGATTTGCATGGTGTAAATGCAGTAGGAAAACCAGCAAATCACTCATTTGGGTCTCCCTAAGCCACATAAAGCTTTCAGTCTGAAATGCAGGCTTACAATTTAATAGGCAATTAGCATCAGTTATGACAGATTAATTTAAATTATGTAACAAATGCAAAGGGTCTTGGATGCTTACCTGCTGATTGCCCAATGTATGTAATTCCAGTGATGTCAGGACAAAGGAAAGAAGTCCATAAATACACATGCAAGCTGTGCTGGCAGTACACTGCAAAGAAAGAATACACAAGGCTGTTATGGGAAAGACTGTGAATTACAAGCACACTGTAACTTCACTCAGTCTGCTTTACACACCAATTAACTGCCTTTTTTATATATCCTTGCTGCACAGGGGCAGCAAAACAGGGAGCAGTCGTTAGTTAAGGTCCACATTAACACTAAATATTTCACTG
The DNA here is from genome assembly GCA_013400675.1 of Oxylabes madagascariensis. Taxonomy (NCBI): domain Eukaryota; kingdom Metazoa; phylum Chordata; class Aves; order Passeriformes; family Timaliidae; genus Oxylabes; species Oxylabes madagascariensis. The sequence continues at coordinate 44,972 of VYZR01074058.1, read as the reverse complement.
AAAGGAGAAGTCTTGCCATTACCATTATCACTAGAAATTCCTTGCAGGCATCAAAAAAAAAAAGAAAAAAAAAAGAAGCACTCAACATTTCTAGGAATCAGAAGGCTTTGCTTTCACTGGCTTCTCCCTACAAAGCAGTTTACCCTAATACACCATGTTGTCTAATGAAGCCCTATACAGAGAATAGTGCAGTTAAATCATCCAATACTTAAGATCCACAATGGCAAATACACTTATAGAGGCAAATCAAAAACTTTGATTAACTGGAGTCTATTCTGCTCAAGAGAGATGTAGTCCCTTGCTTTACAAAGCTTTTCTTAATTCTACGGACATAACAATCTGTTTCGTTCCAACTTGATTTCTGACCCACACTGAAAGAAGATTGAGATGATAGAACATGATTTATTGCATGTTTGAAAAGAACACTGGTTCAGTCATCTGCTTCCCATCCCAGCTGTACATCAGGAGCAGTTAGACCTTTAAAAGCTTGTATGTACAACTGAAGAGACTCACATTCTTGCCCCCACTGCTGAGGGATCGCAGCAGCTTTGTCAGATACTGGAAGACATTTAGCTGGATAGCAGTGCTGCCCATCCTCCTGATGATGTTTGTGGACTCCTCTGGGTTTATGGTGTGGCGGAGCAGAGCCCAGGCCAAAAGCACCGGAGCGTGATGTGAGACATCCCCTAACTGCAGCAGCTGATTGTCCATCTCCTGCACAGAGACAAATCAAAAGCAAAGTAACTGAGATCTGAAAGTAATTCATACTCAATAAGCACAAAGCTGATTGTGCTCTTCTCATGATATATGGATGCCAGTTTCTACACTTGGCCAAAAAGCCCAAGGACCAGAAGTTTACAGACACAGCAGAAGCTGGGTAATCACAGTAAGTTCTGTATTGTTAGGCTTGAGGAGGGGCTGGTTACTCTGCCAGTGTTTTACCTGGTGGATGTGCTGACTGTTGGCCAACTTGTGCTCCTCTGTCCTGTCATCCAAAGCACGCTCATGGAGGGAGTCAATTTCCATGCCTTCCACCAGAATAAGAGCACTAAAGTAGCTACAAGCAGCAGAAGAGTAAAAACAAGTAGGTCAGAAACTTAATTTGAGAATTCAGGTGAGGTTTTTTTTAACTGTAAGAGGTCAAAAAGCAACCTTTAGTTTGCTTTGTTCAGCTTTCTTTGAAGCAATAAGAAATTACAAGAAATGAACAGCATGTAATCCAAATTTTGTCTTGAAATGCTGGTACAGGACAAATTACAACATTCAGAACTACCTTTTCTGGTTGAACAGACCACAAAGGGTCACTGAAATTTGAAGATAGCTTTTCCACCTCTCTAACTCTGCCACCAGGACATATGGCAGGATTCTCATTCCCCTTTTGAGTCATGGCCCACACAGAACAAGGAAGACATAATTATAAATGCTTTTTTTCCTGAGAAAAACAATTGTTTTGCTCTGTACCCACTTCACAAATACACACAACACTTACCCAATACGATCCACAAGGTGATCCATGCTCTCATCTACTAAATGTCTGTTGGTTTGTCTCGTGCCAAATCCCTGCTCTTTGAACATCTTTGCAAACGCCAGGAGCTCCTCAGGTGCCATTTCAAAGTATGCATAGTAGAGGAAGATGACTTCCAAGAGCATGGACTGCTCCCGAAGGCATTGCACAAACCACCGGGAAACCTGACGCTCTGTCTGCACAAAGGAAAGTTCCACCATCACATGTCAAAGCCCACAGGGCAGCCAAAGCAGTCAGAAACTGAGAAATGTGGAAGCATTTCAACAGCTTGTGTAGCCAACAATTGTGTCAATGGCAAGGAAAGCCACTCGAAGTCCAGAGAGATCATGAACAACTACACATAAATGGCTCTGTTGGCCCAGTGCTCTCCACAGATTTATTACAAGGAACGACAAGTCTCATGAAACTCTGTCTCTGAGTACAAATGTTTTCTGTTCGGGAGAAAACAAATTTTATGTTTCTTGGACCAGGAGCAATGTCCTGTTTAACTGCATCTGTACAGATGTATTTTCCAATACACTACACATAAGAAACAACTTTATACGGTTGATAATTAATAGTAAGAAACAAAATACCATGAGATTTCCGTGTGTTTCCCATGTAGGAGCTTCTGCTTTGTACAGCGCTTCAAACTGTTTGCGGTAATTTGGAACAAGCTCCTTGTCCAGCTTTTCAAGGCACTGGAAGTACTGTGCCTTAAAGAAACAAACAAGTCCATGAACTTCTCACATGCACACTCGTGGGCTTTTTACCCCACAGCTTCCATATTTAGCCTGTTTCAATGACACCACGTCCTGTACTCACTGTGTAAGGGTGCCTCTCATCCTGGAAGTAGGTGAGCAGGTGGAGGACGCAGCGCAGGATGCAGATCCTCTCCTCATAGTAGTAGTCAGCGAGCTGTGAATGTAAAGTGCCATCAACACCGACCTGGCACAGTGTCCAGCTCCCAGCTACCTCCCTTTCCCCACCACTGCCAAGGCCTTCACCACAGGAATACAGAGTTACTACAGATGGAATTTCAACTGAGCAGTTCTGAATTTGGGGGAAAAAAAACCCAATACTTAATTAATGTTACAGAACTCAATCTAGCATTGCCATAACAACATGTCTATAATTACACTGCTAGGAGAGAAAACATGGAAAAGAAAGGCAAAAAGACATCCCTATTACCCACTGTCAGAAATGATCGTCAATCTTGTCATGTCAAACAGGGACACACAAACCTACAAGCTTTGGAAAATAAGGCAGTGTACATCTACCCAGCTAAATTCCCTAATATCAGGCCTGAAATTTCATTTCTGTAGCAATTACTAACACTCTTCAAATCTACATGCACATCCCTCAATTTCAGAAACACCTTCTAAAAGCCATCCTTTATATGAAGGAGTACTGTAATTATTTCAAGATTTTCTACAGAAATAAAGTAGGTTTGCTGCCAACAGATCTTTGCCACAGAAAATACAAATGGAAATTACTAACCTTCAGCATCAGAGCCTGACTCTGCCTTTCATCCTGAAGAACTGTCTGTAAATAAAATAAAACAAAATAAATAGCTACTGGAGAAATACCTACTGACAAAATTCACAAACCTGTAGCTTTCCTGTATTCCTATAACAGAGAGAGGAGCTGAGTTCCTGCAGAAATCCAAGAAGGAAAGAAGTCTGGATGCAGCTCCAGAGAAAAGCTACAAAGCCATTTCCCCATCAGAACTAGGACTCACATGTGACCATTTGCATCAAAAAACCATTGTTACTAAGGAAAGATGTGAAGTAAATAGAACAAAAATGGGAGCTACGGACCTTCAGGGAGTCTCTTGTTCCTCTGTAATCCTCTTGAAGATAAGATTGCAACAACTGCACACTCTGCTCTTCATCCAGACCCTGAACAAAAGAAAGAGAAATTATCTGAAATTAATAAAAGGCAACTGAATTCATTAAAGATTAAGATTCTCTCCAAATACTCAGGCAGCTCTTATCTTCAAAACAAATAACATGCCAAAAGAATATTTTTGCACCAGGCAGATGCTTTAATCAGCACTTCTTTTAAAGCCAAATATACAAGCTTTAATGTAACTGAGCTGCAGTTTAACTTCAGCTAAAGGAGCATCAGTCATTTAAATACAGGTCCCACCAGTCACTGAACTCTAAACCTTTGGCTTAAAGAAACAGAACCTTGCAAGTAAACTGAGAGGATTGTCAAAAAAGGCAAGTGATTTAAGGGACACCAGTTTTTCAGCTGAGCAGTTGGCATGGAAGAACCCAACTCAGATCGATAGCAGGTGGCTGCTGCTGAAAAGGACCAGGAAAAGGACCACAGCATCTCAGAGTTACTCATCACTTTGGAATTTTGACTAGAGACTCAACATGTACTTCAGCATCCTTTAGATTACTTTGAACTGAAAGGACCCTTAGTTTCTCTCTACTCAACATCATGGAAGTTACTTCAGTATCAGAATCCCGTAACAATTCATTCCAGGTATAAAAAATAATCCAAGTGCAGCTTCACTCACCAAAAACTTGCTGACCCTCAGACCCAACTCTTTTAGTGGAGCAGCTACATCTTTATCAGTTTTAATTTTTTCTGCTGAAGTCGTACTAAAGTGAAAAGAAATTTTGGTCATTAAAAATGCAGCAATCTCAAGGAAAGAATTAAACAGGCATAATTTCAAAGTTCTCCAGTTTATCAGTTTAAAGTGAACATTTGCTTTTTTCTCAGTGACCTTTCAATATTTCATACAACAATATTCTGTAACCTTTCTCTACTTACTAGGAAACTCCACATTAGAGATTCATTTCTAAAATCAGGCAGTGACTGTACCTTGGTGGTTTGTAGTAGGACAGTCCCTCTAACAGCCTCTGCCAGTGCTTGTTCAACTCTGCAGCAATCTGGGCCTAAAACAGAACCAAACACCACTGAACAGACTCTTCAAAGTGCTTTACCAAATATCAGATCTGTTAAAGTTCAGCAAAGCAAAGAAATTCCACCACCACTACAAAGAGGCAGGAACAACACAGGACAGGTGTCTGTGGCTCAGGGTGATTCCAGATGCAGAACTGAACAGGCATTGCCCATTCCTAGGGAGGATGGAGAAAAGGGAGACAATGGACTGGGTTTAGAAACATTTGGATTCCCAACCTCTGAGACAATGGACTGGGTTTAGAAACATTTGGATTCCCAACCTCTGGGCAAATTCTTGAAAGTACAGGCTGCTCAAAATAAGACAGCAGTTGTACCACACATGAACACCCCAGGGCAATCCAGGCAGCAGCACTTGTACCCACGCCAGAAAAGGAACCACCTTTTCCACACACCCTTCCAGGCAGTTCATGCAGCTGTAGACAAGCAGTGGAAGAATAAACAAGTAGCAGAGGCATGGGAACAAAAAACACGCTGAGAAAGAGGCAAGAGGAGCAAAAAATATTTTCAGTAATATTCAAAGAGAATTACAAACTATGTATTTGGCCATGGAGCCCAGTAAGTGATGGCCAAACCTGCTCACCAGGACATGAACTTACTGGTTCTCTTAAAGCTGATCTGCCCAGCAGAATTGTCCATAATTCTCTGCTGCTCCTGCAAACACAAGGAAAAGGTGGAGTGTATTTTAATGATGAACGTTATTTCAGGCTTCCATTCAGCTTACATTTTTCAAACCTGCAATTAACTTGCAGCAAATGACACTGCAATGTGGGAAAAACGATTGAAGGAACATTAGCTTTTAGCTAATGACTTTCAGATGTCCTGGAAAAAACAAGGAAAAACACAGAGAGGGTGACAACTGACACAGCAAGACCTGTGAATTCATATCAAAGATTCACATTGATATCAGGTTACCCACTCAATTTGATTTTGCTATTTACACATTTCAGGCTCCTAAGAAGAAACTTAATGAAAGCATGAAGCAGTATTTTATTTTACATTCAATGCTCTCCTTCAAACAAATTCTTCTATCAGTTTCATCTTGCACTCTAAGCAGAGCATAAAACCGTGTGAAGTGAAAAACTGCACCATTTTTACACTGACACCAGAACATTTACCCTCAGCTTCTCGTTTCTTCATGAGAGCTCTGTAGATAAGCCAACCTGCACTATAGGGAATTACAGATCACATCCTGACCCTGGCACATGCATTCAAAAACAAAAAGTCTCCCTACAACAGCCCAGAGAAAAGGTAATTGCCAAAAAGAATATTTCATTTAGACAAATGATGATTTGTTAGCAATGTATTACAAATGAGGATTTAAACACCCCAACTCTCCACGCAAAGACTGTCTACACAAGAACACTCAGCGCCGTATTTTTAGAATAACATTATCAAAATAACTCACTGTGGCAGTGAAAGTCATCTGCCACTCCTGACATGTGGTGACACTTAATGAATGACAACACCTGTTATTTCCAGCACACCCATCAACATAATTTCTCCCTGCTCATTCCTCGATGGTTGGGTGCACTTCTCTGACATGAACCTCTCCAGCCCACACAGAGCACCCAAAGGCCCAGAGTTTTACCAAGAATTGAACAGCAATGGAAAAGAAGCAATTCAATGAATCCCAGGTTCAGTGATCATGTCAGATCGGCGCCTTCATTTGTCTTGCAGAGTTTCTTTCACTTATTGTCAAATCTGAGCCCCAGCCTAGCAAAGTCAACACCTCTACTTTTCATTCCCTCACAACCTCTTCTGTAAATAAAACAGACCGTGGTTTGTTGTCCCCTCACTAATAAGGCTCCAAGACAGCTAAGGAAGGAAAGCTCTCTGTATACAACCACAAGTTAAGAGGCGTCATTCATTTAATAAAAATTAGACACTAGGGAAAACTCCAGAACATAAAAACGTTATAATAAATTGACAAAAAACGTGCTCAGGAGGAACGAAACCACCGAACTAATCACTGAAAGGGGGATTCATTGAATCGCTTCCGTTACAATCTCCACGTGTGTATTTTGACTTGTACGTCTGCAGGAGCGGCGCGGGAGGTGCAGCCTGCCCCGGCGCGCCCCTCGCCCTCACGAAGAGCTGAGCGTCTGTGGGGCACCCCCGCGAAGGAGGCGCGGACCGAGACCCCGGCCCCGCCAAAGCAGCGGCTCCACGGAGTCCTGCCCAGCTTCATCCCGTACGACAGAATTAAACAACCACGACATCCCCGACAGCCGCTGCTCGCTCCGGTCTCTGGGGNCGGCCGCTCCCGGCCCTCGGTCCCGCGGAGCGGGGCCCGCCCGCAGACGGGAGCCGGAGCCTCCCCCACGCTGCCCCCGCGTTCCCTCCGCCCGAGCGGCCGCGGCCCCGCACCTCGCGCTCAGCCCGCCCGCCGCCATCTTCGCTCCGTTGTCACGTGACGCCGGGCCCGCCTCCCGCCCCACGCCGGCGTCACGTGGTGCGGCACACGCCACGCCCCCGGGCCGCCCCCGCGGCTGGGTCATGTGACAGACGGCGCGGCAAGATGGCGGCGTCCTGCGAGGTGGGTGCGCGTCGGGCTCCCGGGGGCGGGGCCGCAGCTTCGCGCTGGAACCGGGAATCGCCCGGGAGCGCTTCCCGCACCTGCAGGGGAAGGATGGCCTTCCCCGGAGCAGAGGCTGGGCTGTGGGTGTCGCGGCTGATGGGGACAGGAGGCGGCGGCGAGCAGCGTGGAAGGACAGGGCGCGGGCAGCCCGCGGGTTGAGGGGAGTCCACAGCGCTGCGGGGCCGTGGGGAAGAGAGGGAGCAGGCAGGGGCTGCGGCGAAGCGAGGGCTACCGGACGTTTGGCAGCACGACCGTGGGAAGATTCCCTACCCGGAGCAAGCTGGATGCGAATCACGAAACGGGCAGAAAACGCCCGGTGTGGCTTGAACCGCAGGGCGATGGGGTCCGTTCCATGATCAGAGAGCGGCAGTGCCCAGGAGCTTCACATTGCCTGAAGGAAGGTGTCGAGGAGGGGATTGCGGCAGGCACAAGGAAACGCGATAACTCAGCAGTGAAATGCATGGCCTTGCAGATTGTCAGGTGTAATCACTCACCCGGGGTGAAATTCTGCCAGGCGGGGAAGCTCTCACGTGCCATTGATACGGGAGCTGGGGTGCGATCTTAAGGTTTCCAGATTGAGTAGGAGGACTCGCTCTTTGGCTGGCAGGTGACATTTACTCTCCTTCTTCTCAAATAAGCCTTAGGCTTCCCCCTCCTCAGTGCTCAGAAACAGCAGCGAGTAGGACCCCAAAACCATTATTGGTTGGAGGTAGATATTGCCCAGACCAGTTGTGTTTTATTGACTGTATGATTGATTCTTCTCCTGTTTAGAAATTAATTGCAATGACAAAAGATTACACTTGGCCTGATGGAGCTGTGTAGCAACAGTGCATGTAATGAAGCTGTTTGGCAATCAAGTATTTCAGGCTATATGAATAAGGATGCCAAAAAGCAATCTATCAATAATTAAGTTTTCAGTACAAAGTCATAAATGTCTAAACACTGCAGACACACTGTCTAAGGAAGTTTGACAGTACAAACTGTAATAGTTCCTCAGTAATATTGCTATTATTTTGTCAGCTTTGTATTCTGGTGTCACCATTCAACACTGACTGAAAACCCAAAAGAGAACCTTAAATAAACTTCCATGAGGGAGCTGGTGTAGACAGGGGCAATGAGACTTGGGGAGCAGAATTTAGTAAGACTTTGCTTTTAATCAGCTTAAGGGTGGGCCAGAAAGGATAAAGCAATGCCCTGTTTCTCAACTGGATCAACCATATTTCCAACAGTAATAAAGAACCTGAGACATTCAAAGACCCCAGAAGAGGTGCCAGTGTAATAGCTGAGGTTTATATACGGCTGATTATCAAGTTGTGTATCCATAGAGAAATCAAAGTTGCCAGAAAGCAATAAATGCTGGTGAGAATTGCACAATGTTGTCGCCGCCCACAATTCTTTGAAGAAGATGAGATTTACTAACAGAGTAAATATGCCTGTTGCTGATTATGTCAACTTCTTATCTTCCAGTCCAAAAGTTTAAAGGAAAGTTTGGTTTCCAGGGCAGCTGTCAGTGGGCTGTGAGCCTTCACTTAGAGAAGCTGAAGTGCAGGATTGGCTCAGCTCACTGGTTTAATTTTTTTTTAATTATCTGTGTGTTGACATAGTAATTGGCACATAACTATCAGTTTAAATTGAGTTTAAGAACAACATAGCTGTGCAAACACCTTAGCTGTCCAAGTAGTTGCTTTAATTGCTTGCCTTTTTTTTTTTTTTTAAATAGGAATTGCAATAGCATGGAAGGGAATTCTTCCTAATGGACAGCTGAGCACGTTGGGACTCCTGAGATTCCACAAGCTTGAGGCCGGCTGGGCTGGCATCATGTTAAACAAAGCGGTGCTGGTGGAGTCGCTGCTGGTGTTCACCGCGGTGCTGGCGGTGCACGCCGTGGTGTGGGACCGCTTCTCCTGGTGCGCCGTGGCTTTGGCCGTCCAGGCCTTCTACGTCCAGTTCAAATGGGACCGGCTGCTGCAGCTGGGGGGGGCCGTCTTCCAGTTCCGGGGGGCAGCCAACAGCGGCCTGCTGCCCGCCAGCATGGTCATCCCCCTGCTGGGGGTGGTGATGAAGGAGAGGTGCAGGGCCGCCGGCAGCGTCTACTTCGAGCGCTTTGGCATCGTCGTGGCTTCCACGGGAATGCTGCTCGCTCTCTTCCTCTCCGTCCTGGCGGTTGGCATCACCAAACCCGTGCCAACCAACACGTGCATCGTGACTGGGATTGCTGGCAGCGTAATCATCTACACCATGAAACATTCCTTGACTGTCTCAGAGGTGATAGAGGTTCTAGAAGTGCTGCTCATTTTCGTCTACCTCAGTATGATCTTACTGTACTTGTTGCCTCGATGTTTTACTCCCGGAGAAGCGCTGCTGGTTCTTGGAGGTGTAAGTTTTGTTCTCAATCAGCTCATTAAACGCTCACTGAATGTAATCGAGGGCAGAGGGGATCCCATTGACTTCTTCCTTCTGGTAGCAGTTGTCGGAGTTGTTCTTCTTGGTCTTTTTTTCACTGTGCTCTTCATTTTCATGGACTCGGGCACGTGGATCTCCTCCATGTTTTTCCACATGATGACAGCAGTGTTAGGCTTAGGGGTCATCATGCCTTGGCTGTACCGACTGATCCAGAGGAACCCTCTGTTCTGGCTGCTCCAGTTTCTGTTTCAGACACAGACAAGACTTTACCTTCTTGTGTATTGGACTTTCTTGGCTGCCTCAGCATGTGGTGTGGTTTTCTACCAGAATGCTAAGAGATCATCTGAATCTAAAAAACACCAGGCCTCGACCATAACCAGGAAATATTTCCATTTCATTGTTGTAGCTACTTATGTTCCTGGACTAATTTATGACCGCCAGCTGCTCTACGTTGCTGCAGTGCTATGTCTGGCAGTGTTTATCTTCTTAGAGTACGTTCGGTACTTCAGGATCAAACCCTTTGGACAAACCCTGAGGCATTTGCTCTCTCTCTTCTTGGATGAAAGAGACAGTGGACCTCTAATCTTGACTCATATTTATCTCCTCCTTGGCATGTCCCTCCCAGTGTGGTTGTTTCCCAGGTCTTGTGCTCCTAAAGGCACCTTGCCCGGGGCAGGAGCACTGGTCCCCTACTCTGGGGTGTTGGCAGTAGGGGTAGGAGACACCATTGCCTCTGTTTTTGGCAGTACAATGGGGGAAATCAAATGGCCAGGAACAAAGAAGACCTTTGAAGGGACAATGACAGCTATTTTTGCTCAGATCATTGCTGTGGCTCTCATTCTGATCTTTGACAGCAGTGTGAATCTGAACTCCAGCTACGCCTGGATTCTGGCATCTGTGAGTTTGGTTTCTCTTTTGGAAGCCTACACTACTCAAATTGATAATCTGCTGCTGCCTCTCTACCTCCAGATCATGCTCATGGCATAGAAGCACTTCCAGGAACAGAGTTTTCTCCCTTCCTAGAGAAAGGTACTAGAAAGTGCACTGTAATGAAAGCTCAAAGCTGATCTTTTGGTACAGCAGAGAAAATAGTTGAGAACAGAAACGAAAAAGACTTATTTAAATAACGGTTTTGATTTGGTCTTTTGGTCAAAAATAGCCGGATTTATGTTCTAACAGCAACAAACATGACTGATAAAAACGGCACTTGTATTTAATAAACCAATTTAAGTTTCTTCTGGGTGCCCAAGGGAAGCAGAGGAACAAGAGGTAAGTCAATTAGAGAGGAAAAATAAACAAGCAAGTCTCTCAGATGTTGCTACCTCTGTACTGTACCTTGTTTTCTGTAGTGAGTCCTGCGTCTTGTGTTTGATGTGTGAACTCTCATTTCTGTATAAGCACAATGTAAAGCATGTTTGATAATGAGGGTGGGCACAGGAACCAGGTACAAATGTCCAGTTGTGTCCAGTCCTTGTCAGCAAGAGCCAAAACCACACCACGATGCACAAACACAACTCCAAAATCAGCAGCTGCCACAGCTGAGTTATCCAGGGTGGGTAGTGAAGGTTTGGGAATGTCAGACACTGCTCATTCCAGACCATACTAATAAGAACAGTGAATCTTTAGCCTTGAAGTTTTTTTCAGAAAGAAAAATGTTTTCTCTTTCTCAAGATTTAATCTCTAAATTAATTGAGAATTAATATGGGGGGGAAATTAAGCAAAGTCACAGCTAAAACTAATTACACATTAATCCTGAAAGCAGAAAATCTGTTGAAGTCAATAAAATTTTCTATTACACTGTCCTACTTTTCACATTTTTTCAGCCAGATGTTTAATCAAATAATTTATAAAAATGCTTCTATCAACAAATTGACTAAAGCTACTGAAGTCCATCCATTTAATTAAAATTACAGCTACCATTTTGTGGCAAAAAACCCCACTTCATTTCTATGTATGAAACCCTTCTGTATCAACAGTCTCTTCTCACCAGTTTGCCCAGTGTCCATTAGAACAAAACACAAGTGTCCTTCCTGTCTCCAGGGATGTGCCCAAGGAGGAGATTGTTATTCCAGGATTCTAGCTGGCATCATGAAGTTCACTTCTGACCCTTTTTTAATTCACTTTTGGGAGCAGTTTGGGGGAAGTCCAACTTACACAACACTGTCCTGCAGGCCTGTAGATGTGAGACCATGCCTTGGGAGGGAGCATAAAACCAGGGGTGGAGTGAAACCACTCCCTGGGTCAGCAGAAATGGCTCCAGATCCAATATTGTGTGTCCTTGCAACAAGCCAAGACTGGAATAGCTGAGAAGTAGCATTGCCCAATTCATCCTCCTGCCTGGGAAGGGCTCCTGGGATTTGGTGCTGCTTTTCCTGAGGATGCCAGAGCTGGTTACTAACACAGTAAATTGTCAGATACTCTGTAGGAAACCAAACTCAGTAACTTCTGGGCTGTTTCCTTCACATTTAACAGGAAACTCTGCCAATCAATCCAGCTTTTTTTATTTATGCACTTAAAGTAGATAGTTTTGCATAATGCAGGTAGTGGTGCAAGTCAGGACAAATTATCCCTCCTCAGCAGAATTCTAAATTATTAACTCCTCTCATGGAAAGAAGCAAACCAAACTTGAGTTGCTTCTGTCACAAGCCACAGCCTTCACCACTGACATCATGGTGACCTCTGGAGCTAGAGAAATTTTCTTTCCTTCCACCCTGCTTCCAACTTTCAAACAAACTGTAGAAAAGGTAGTTTTTGAATGCAGAAACTTTGCATTAAATGTTCCTGCTGTTGCCCTGACCCAGCTCCCCAATTTACTTTTGAAAGGGATAAGTCAGTAAGATTGGGTCTACTCTGCCATGGCCCTCAGCAGCCTTAGGGTTACTCTGGTACAATTCCTGCACTGGTGACACTGGGCTCCTATCTCAGGGTTGCCAGTGCTGGTGAAATCACACCTACACAGCTTCTGTTCAGTTCAGGATACAGACTGGAGCTTGCCTGGGGTGTAGCCTGCATTTCCAAACATTCCTTGCTATAAGTTGGTTTGGGTTGGGTGAGGTTTTGGGGATAGAAATTGTTGTTGTGCATATTGAGAGTTCCAGCTGCTCACCAGACAATTTAGCACTGTCCCCATCTGTTGGGAGAAGGTCACACTGTCTTCCTCAAAGAAAAGATGATGGAGATGAAAAGGAGAATTTCTATCTTTTTATTTAAGTGTAAAGAGTTTGATTGAGGTTGTTGCCATCATTTCAACATGAATCTTTAAAAATTGTATTTTTAATCACACCCAGAGATAAAACACTCAGCTACTGTCTGCCAGGAGTATTTAGAAGATTGACTATAAAAAGCAGACCTCCTGCTTCATTTTACCCACAACAAGATTGTTTTAAATCACTGTTATTTAAACAATAAGACAGAAACCTAGGGGTGAAAATCAAACTTCTCCCCACAACATGTTCACCTGCATTGCTGGAGTCAACCAGTCAAGAAATGCACTTAAGCTCTTAAAAACAAGAAAATACTGAGTATTTGCAAGGAGTAATACTTGGTAAGTGGTCCCAGTCAAGGTGCAACGGTCTGAATTGGTTTGTTTTCAAGACTGAAGGTGTTTCCTTACCAAAAGGACTGGGTGACCACTCTCATACTGGCAGGGCTTCTGCTGCAGTAGAAGCTTCTGTCTACTGCAGGTTTTGGGCTGTGATAATGGTCCCAGTTTCAAGGAGAAGGATGAATGAACATTGAGAGCTGATCTAGTGAAGGTTGTTTTTAAAGAGACTTTTTTTAAACAATCAGAAAGGAATATTGATCAGCTATAGACTCCACAAGCCAGTCACTAACTTCAAGTGTAGAGCGATGGAAAAGGCAGTTCAGGAGTTGGTTGGAGCCTAGGGAGTAAAGAAGAGGTAAAAGCAAAACTTCAGAGGCTATTCCAGTTCTGCAGGTACGAAATCAACACCAGCTGAGGCACCACCAACAATCTGACCCCCAACAGTTATCCTAACTATTGCACTGGAAAGGCTTCCATTTCCTCATGCACCTGTGAGGATCACAACCTTACCAGTTCTCTTTGCTCCAGGTGGTGCCTTTGGCTTCCATCACGTGGAAGGTGAACACGTGGCGAGAGGACTCCGAGCTGTTGAGTTCACTCTTATGGACAACCTCACCATGGATGAGGATGAGTCCACCTGTGGAAAAGAATCACCTGGACTGCTGTTTTCCAAAAGATGAGCTCTGGCTTTCCAGTGGACGGGAAGGTGCAGGGTTAAACTATGATTTTAGCTCCCTTGTGTTCTCTTGAGCTGTGAAGCACCATGTTTGGGGCTGTTTGTACCTTTACTTATAGGCAGAGGTATGAACTGCTTGTCATCATAGGCTGGCTCTGAGCCCACAAACTCTACACATGTTGAGGCACCTGAAGCTGCACGGACCATCCTCCGGGTAATCCCATCTGCAAATCCACAGAATAAGCAAACACACAAAAATTAAACACCTGACTACATTCTGCACAGCAAAGGAACAGTATCAGTGATTTCTGTTGGCAATGATAGGAACTTCATTATTACTACATTCACACTTTCCTTAGCAATCTGAGTGGGGTCTTTTTCATTAAGTAGAGATTTAGGATTTTCCAGCTGTGGCAGAAACAGATAAAACAGCTGCCTTTTGTTTGCCTTTTTGGCCCCTTCTGTGCATTGCAACAGACCCTTAGGATCACAAATAGTCACACACTTATGCAAAGCCAACCTTTGGTCCATTTATGCTTTCTATAGGAGCATAAACCATGATATGAGTACAGCTGGCTCCAGGATTTGAGGAATGAGTGGCTTAAAATCTGAAGAGCACTATGATTACACTCACTGAGTGAATCTTTAGGTGAGCAGAAGTTTAAAGCTGCCCTGTGTGCTCCAGAGGTGGGGAAAAGCAGAACTGTGCTGGTGACCAGCAGTGGCCACACACATGCTCTTACTGGTGTGAGAGCCAGGGATGAACCACAAACAGCCATTCTCCAGTGTGGCATCTTCCAGGGCGATCCAGAACCCCAGGATCCTGCCCAGAGGCTCTGTGTGCAGGAAGGTGGCATCCTGGTGTGGTGTCACTGCAAGAAGAGACTGTCATTGGGGTCTTTAATGGGATTCAGTTCCTCTAGAAGGACTTCAGGGTTGCATCTCCCTGACTCAGAGCCCTCCCCTGCCCACCCACCTATCACACACATTAAATCTTACATAAAATACCACCTTTTACCCTGCTGCAAATGTAAAAACAGCTCTTTGTTCAAGCTACATATGATGTAGAAACTTTTCTGAAAAATGTGGATTTCAAAGATTATTTTAAGGTTTGGACCACCAAACTCACAGGTTTAAGTCTGATTCTGAGCCTTTTCCCTGGTAATATTCCTTTCCTAAAGAAGCATTATCTGCAGTGTGACACAGAGATAACACAAATCTCACCTTCACCACCAATGCCAGGTTGCTGCAAAGAAGAAAAAGTAATGTGTGAAGTTTCACAGCTTCTCACTTAGCAGGGACTTATTCCTTGAGTGACAAGACAACTTGAATTACTCTACCTTGAAGATATACATGCTCTGCACAACTACTGGTCTCTCAAGGCCTAGTTTTCTCCCCAGTTCCTGCAAGAAAATTTTCCAAGATTTATGTTTTCTGCACACTATTTAGCATTATTCTTTGAAGAGACTTAAATTTCCTTTCACTGACAAAATTACTCCCCCTGGGAGTGTAGAAAACTAAAATTAACTATTCTGCAACTTATTTTTTTTCCCCAAGACCATTCAAGGAAGCAATAACAGCTCACCTGCACCTTGGGGGAGTGGGTGATTTGCTTGAAGACAGGATCATAAGCGTGTAGAGCTAAGGGGAAAGAAAAGGCTCAGACAGAAGATTTCAGGAAGAGAAGGGAATGTAGCAGCTCTCCGTGATGAGCTGCAGACACCACAGCCAAGCAGGATAAATTGCAGCCAGAAACTTTCATCCCTCCCAAGATGGATAAACATGACTTATCACACCTAAGGTGATAGGACACTTACAGGTTGTACAATCATCATTAAAGACCATAAATATAATCAATCCCTGGCCACAAACTGCACACACATAAAAGCCAGTATACAACAGAGTGAACAAAATTGAATATTATGTGATTCAGTATTATATTACACAACTGACAACTATTACACATGACCCTGAGGCATATGGGTAAATTCATCCTTAAAAACACACCTCTTAAGACCTCACAGAAAAGCGAAGTACTGCACAAAGGAGTTAGAGCTCATCTTTGGTGCCCTTCAGAGACCCCCAGCCAGCAGTCAGAGTGTTTGTGCAGACTCTTGCTACAACCCAGCTCTGACAAATCCACACAGCAAAGACTCAGAGTTGTGTCTCCAGTTCATCCTGATCAGATTTGCCACAAGAACACATGCCCAAGTCCAGCAGGAGCCGCTCTCAAGTAAGGGATGAGACTTGACCAAAATGAGTAATTACAGAAAATAAGACTACACAAGGCTTTTGAATTTTTAAGTTGCTGGGTCAGCAGGAATCTACGGCTGTTTTTACTTCCCCTGAGGAAAAGCTGAAGTATGACAGAATGGCAGCGAGCCTGGGAAGAGGAGGGTGTTTTTCTGAGAAAACCAAAGAACAAGAACTCTTAGTACTGAATTTCTGACTGTAGTGAAGATTAGTCTGAACAAAGTTCATGTTTGCGTGTGCAGGGAATCCTGTTCTCATTTTCCATGTATTGTTTGAAAACAAAAGGGGTCAAAATGCAAGTCCAGGCACTGGGAGAGAAGTAGGTCAAACAGACCAGCAAGGGTAAAGAAAAGGTGTTGGTGACACCACAGGAGGGAGGGCAGCTTCAATATCAGCAACCCAGCACGGCACAGGACATAGGAGAGAGTTTGGTCTGTACTGAATGTCACCAGTCTCAGGTGGTAAATTTTTAGAGCAAATCTCTTACATAAAAGAGCCAAGGGCTGAAGTCCAAACTTTCACATGTCAGTGACTCTGAGCTATTCATCGCTGAGAAACCTCTGAGAAGGGGTTTTTGAAAAGGATTGGAACAGAAGATACAGTCCTCTGAGAGCAGAGAGTGAGGGGCAGCACGGACAGAATTGCAGAGACAGTTATGTACAGTGAGTAGGTCTGGAGAAATCCTCATGTCTGAAAATCACATCTCTTTTGTCCATCCCTCCCCAAACCCCATCCTTTAAACATACCATGGCCAATCTTGCTGACAGACTTCTCCTTTGCTATTAGAAAGTTACCTACAAAACAAAACCATAATTTAACATTGTTTGAAAAGCAGAAATCATTCCTTGAGCTAGCAACTGGCCTCCAATCTCTCACTCAGCCTTTTCCCATCCCCTCTGTGTGGCTAACTCAGGCCAGGGCTTACCTTTCTCATCCAAAACACCTTTCTCAAAGAAGAATCTAATCTTGTCTCCACTGGTCAGGAAATAATCCGAGCTACCCTGTCAGGGATAAAAGCCCAGTAAAGATAGCATCCTTGTAAAAACATAAATGAACCTTCAATCAAAGCATTAACACTCACCTGCATCTTTTTCCCACCAAGCCGCAGCATAAACAAAACACAGTGAAAAATTACTCATAAAAAGGCTTTCCACAACACCATATCTTGGTGCTGATCAGGGCTTTATAAGAACCTCTCACACAGAGGTTGCCCTTGCTTTTCTTTTGCTTGCTGCCTGGAAAATAACCAGTTTTCTGTCCTCAGAACATGTACAAAGTGATCTGTGAGAGCTGCTTGTGGCTACCGGGGATTCAAAGCACAGCAGAGCCACGCACTGATAACTCTTCATAACACCCCAGCAAACATTTGCAGAAAGCTGGAGAGCAAATTCCTTTCCCGGTGTTATGTTCAGTTAGATGGAAGAGTCATGTTCCCCCAGAGTGAACCCTGATCAGGAATTCGCCTTTTCCCTTCCCCTTTCCAGCTCCCCAACAGGGGCAGCCCTGCCCTTCCCGGTACCTGCGCCTGGAGCTGCTCCTCCTGTCTGGTGGAGAACTCGGTGCGGCAGTGCGGCGGCACTTCCATCTCCGCCACGATTTTCTGGATCTGACTCCTCATGCTGTCACACTCCTCTGCGCTGAAAAACTGCTCCAGGACAAGGAAGCCATCCTTGTGGAACTAGAAGAGACGGGGTGACCGCTCTTCCCCAGAGCCCTCGGGGGAAGCAGCACAAAGCAAGAGAAAACAGTTTGCAGTGTGAAAAGCATCCCAGCTCCAGCTCTGCAGCCAGGCAGCATGTTCTTAATTTTTAATTTCAGGAGGGATTTCTGTTGCAAAAGGTTCATTAAGATGCTGAAATTCCAAACAGTTAAGAACAATCTATTTCAATCCCTCAGTCTACACAAAACAGAGGAGATCTCATCACTAGAGCTTTCTGTGGTTCAAGGATATCTTATCCAACGTCTGTAACCAGCAGCTATTAAACTACCAAGCCCACTAACACAAAAAGGGCAGTTATACCTGCGTGCCAAATCAAAATGAGATTCCTTTACAAGCTGAAAAGCTTTGTTCTCCCTAAGGAAAAAAAATCCCTGGGTGATTTCTCACAGTTCACTACACAATCCTTTACAAAACGAACTCTGCTGGCAGTGAACTCAGCTTCTTTATATAGAATACCCTGGAGATTATCCTTCGCCAGGAAGATTTCGAGTTCAGGGATGAGAGCCGAGCAGCACAGACAGAAAGGGCACAGAAGAAATCCCTTCAAGAGCTCTGCGGGACAAGCTGCCCCTGGAAGAGTTTGTAGCCATGACACTTGCACTAAAATTATGGAATACAAGAAGCTGAGGAGAATATAAAATGTAAAGCAGATCTTTACTAGTCCTGCTGACAGGTTAACTAGCAGGGACTGTATCTCACACACAGTGTCACCTGCCCGCACTCTGGACACGCTCCCTCCCCGCAGAGAGCTCCTTACCTTCTGGATCTGCTGCTGGGTCACGGATGCCATCAGGGCAGAAGCTCCCCAGATCCCACCACAACACCACGGAGCCACCGGGGCTCTGCAGGACTCACTCCCCGCCTCTCCACGTGATCCCTGTCCCAGCATGTGATAAAAGCCAGCGCTGGGCAGTTGGACTCTCACACAGCTCCAGAGATGTTTGTTCCCATCGCCAGTTCTTTGTTCCTGGCAGGGACGTTCAGGACTGCACAGTATTGCTCTGGCTCTTGGCGGTAACAAAGCACACAAAAATTTTCTATTCAAGTGCAATCACAAACTTGATAAACATTTGAGCTCCAAGGAGGAATAATTTTTAATTAATAACCCAGATTTAAAAATAGGACAGTTCAACTGGTAATCATAGGGGTAAGTAAAATAAGGTGGGAGGTTAAAATAAGTTTCAAGTGTGAAGAAAAGATCAAGATATTTTAGAACAAATTTAAAGTACTGATTCAAGGTCTTTCAGAGCTCTTTTTGCTTAGTTAGTGAGTCCTGCCAGCACTTCAGCATATCCTCTGAAAGGGTTCCCAGCCCAGGACGTGACAAACGGACTAAAGAGTGGTAAACAGCTTTCACTGAGGGTTTGGTAAAACCCATAGAGAATACTTCTCTATTCATTCACAGCTGCTGTTTTCATTCACAGCTGCTTTTTGGTAATTTACACCTTCACTTGCTCTATTCATTCTCCTGCAGCTCCAGCAGTCCATGTAATATTTACAAATAAGTAAAGCCAAATCTACCCAAAGTTCAAACCAGAGAGCAAAAATGCAGAAAGTGGGTCTAAAAGGCAGAGTGGGAGGAACAGTTGCCAGCCCAGCGGTGGCGCTCCCAGCCAACACATTCCTCCCATCGGGAATCCCTGGGGAAGGTTTTTCTCTCCAGAAGAAAACGTGTTTGGCTCCTACAGGAAACACCGAAAACACTCTTGCAGCAGCACTTCACAAAAATAACA
This sequence comes from Oxylabes madagascariensis, assembly GCA_013400675.1. Lineage (NCBI taxonomy): Eukaryota > Metazoa > Chordata > Aves > Passeriformes > Timaliidae > Oxylabes > Oxylabes madagascariensis. The sequence continues at coordinate 25,621 of VYZR01074058.1, read as the reverse complement.
CCGTGGGGGCGGGTTCTTGCATCACTCACCCAGCCAAAGGAATACCCAGCAAAAAGGATGGAATGTAAAATGCTCACAGAAAAGTGTTTACATCCTAGCAATGAAAATCCATGTAAAGACAGGTTGTTTGAAAAAATTAAGTTTTCTATTCTGTAAGGGAATTGTGGATAAAAATCCCTCTGTACCTTACTAAAACTTTTTTCTTTTTTTAATAAAGAGGAAATTAGGGGTTTAACGTTTTTTCAGGCTTTTCCCTGTACACAGGAGGACATGAATTCAATAGTTTAAAAAGCCAAATTCTGCCAGAGACTTTAATCACTGGGCTACAAACCTGGAGGGTGGGGGAAAAAAAATCGGTCTCCAATGGTGCAAAGCACAAAAAATATTCCTGTATTTCCTCCTTCCTCTTAACAGTCTCTCAACAACTGATGGAGTGGAAACGTTTTTAAGGAAGATGCGTGACCAGTGAGGAAAAAAACAGCTGTAGGCTGTTGCCTGCAAGTTGATGGTGTGACCCACCTCACCCCACTCCTGGAGGTAGCAATCCTGGAGAAACACTCCTGGAAAACACTCCCACGCCACTCCTTAGTCCCTCTCCGTCACTGTCGTGTCATGTCCTTCTCATTCCCACACATGGTGGTTTTTTCCAGCAATTTTATCACGTCACCTTCTCCACTCCCCACCTTACGCACACACCATGACTCCAGAGGTTGTTTTGGTTCATGCCGCAGCAGCAAACCACAGTTTTCCTGTTGCATGGAATGTTTTGAGCAATATAAACAGCAGATCACAGCAAACAATGCAGCAGCTAGCAGGAGATAAAACCCATCCTGGTTCCAGCTTTCCATGTCTGTCCTTAGGAGTCCTCCTGTTCTTTGCCACTCCAGCCATGCCCCTATTTTGAGGCTCAGAAAGACCTTTCCAGCAAGAGGAAAACCACTCCGGCCACACAATGCCCAAAAAAGTCAAAGCCAAGGATGCCACTGTAGTAAAACCTTCTTTCCTAGGTAAGTTAATGCAGAAAGGTTGACAGTACTTAGACAAAACTGGGAAATGGCTCCTTTTCCTTCCCTTCCTCCCCCTCCAAGAGCTCTTTTTGCAGACTCAACATTTTCTCCTGCCAGCTGTCAAGAAATCTTCTGGCAAACACTATTGGAGGCTGCCAAAGCCCATCCCATGTCTGTAGGAAAGGTACAGATCAAGTGTTTCAAATGCCTTTTGGACTGGCACGATTATCCCAAAAAGGGTTCCTATTGAAGCCATTTGGAGCCAATCCAGCTCAAGCAGCTCCGCGCTCACACCAAAACTGCTGCTGCAGTGGGGCTGCCAGGGTTATCAGGGAGGAAAAACTTCCACTGGACCACCTCACTTCTCCTGAAGTCTTTGATATGATCAGCAACAAGGGACAGAATATTTCATAAGAAACAAGGAGCAAAGGAAACATGATTTCCTCAGCTCCTCTAAGACCAGGTAAATCCTCCAAAAGGTAAACCAGCCAAAAGGAGCTGAGGTCCAGGTGAGCCTTGGATGACAAGGGACATTTTCTCCTCTCCTTTCTTGGTTCAGTCCTGCATTTCATTAGAACTCATCAATAAACATCATTACAAACGCCCACTCACCTGTTTCAAAGCCTGCTTATGTTCTCTGTCTGAAGTAAGGCCAATGTCACTGTGGTCACGTAGTCACAGACAAAGGAAGCGAGGGAAGACAAAACACAAGACAAACACCTTTCTACACAACAAAAGAGCTGCACAGAAACTCAAATTTTATTTGCAAGCCACAGGCTGATTCTCTGTAACACATCATGAATTGGGAAAGACACTATCTGCCAGTATTTCCAGTTAAGGAGCCCGGGGGGAAAGCAGGTAACTGCAATCATTTACCAGTCTGAAGACAATTCCTATGGCAACAGCCTTAAACTCAGCAACAGAAACTGTTTCAGACACTTGTTGAAATGATAGCGGAATCTGTGACACAGCCCCAGCTTGTCACAGAGCAGTACCTCTTTCTCTTACATCTACTTAATTCATAAAGGATTGTCATAATCCTTTACAGGACTTTTGTAATGACTAAAAGAACCCAATAATCCTACACAATAGCTGGAATTATTAACATCTGTCTTTTGAAAAGTAACATCATGGAAGGCTGAATACCTTCATACACAAAGAAAGCAGACACAGAAAGAAAATGCAAATTAAAACTTTTATTCTGGTGAAGTGTCCAGTCGTACAAGTCTTTCAGAGCAAGCAAGAGCAGCCTTCAGTGCTCATGGGGAAGTTGCTCAGCTGCCCAAACAGTCCCATGTACAAAGTGAATGTCATGATTCTGAAATGTTACACCAAGTCGCAGGTCCCAGATGCCAAACCACAGCCCTGCTTGTGCATTTACACAATGGGAGTGAACCATGTTTAAGCCATGAGTAGTGACTTATTGAAATGGACACATTTGTCAGCTGTAAAGATGACTCAGGCTCAGTAGACCCCTTCTCATTAAGTCTCCTCCAGAAAAACTCTTCCATTGTCCAATAAAATTCCTTTAAAGGAAACAGAGGGAGGAAGGGATGGAAAATTCCAGGAATCCTAAATTAAGCCTTTGTGTGAACACACATGAAGTTGCCCTTTGCCACTGGGATCCAGCAATTCAAGTACTGCTACTTTTGAAACTGGATTTTGAATATGAGATTTCTGGAGGATTTCATACTCCCAAAGCAGCTGGATATTAACCCACTGCCACAGCTGGAGGGAGAAGGGTCTGAATCAAACTTTAGTAATCCTGCCCCATTCCAGTTGTGATTTGTACACTGTTAGAATGAGGTAGGACAGAAAACACACTCGGTTTTGGCACATGCTCAGGAAAGTACATTATCCACTGTACTTCCACTGTATCCACTGTACTATCCACTTCCACTTCCAAACAGTAGGGTTAAAATAGAAGAAAAACTTTTACAGTGATGTTTAAGCAGAAATTTTACTAGTCAGCATCCCCACAGCCTTACCTTAGGTGACTTTCAGAGCAGGTGACTCTGCTTACGGTATGACAATATTGTCTGGCAGTGAGAAGTCACCCCAGAAGTTAGGAAATCTCTCCATGGTTGAAAGAAAAAGAATCCAAGGGATGAGCTGGCTTCAGGCAGGCACTGCTACAAATACACTCCAGGGAGATGTTACTTTAACAGGGAGGGCATAGCTATTGATGAGGGGGGAAAAAAGTTACTCCTCCCCTGAAGGAGGACTAAAAAAAGTTTAAAAATCCAAAGAACTCAAACTATGTGAGTTCTATTCTAAAGCCGGAAAAGAGGTAAGGAAAGGAAATAATGTCACAGCCTAGGAATCGATACAATTTGAAACTTTTTTCCAGACAACTCCTCCACTGTAAAGAATGTATTTTTCTCAAAATTCCTAGAATCAATTGTTGAAGAGGGGGAAAAAAAAGAAAAAGAAGAGGACTTCATGTGGTTCAGCAACAGAAAGCCACTTAATACTGTTTATGGTAATGATCACCAAGAACTTTAATTAAAATGGAGCGAGCTAAATGGAGTGTATAAATGGTAATGAGAAAAAAATAAAAAATGAGGTAGGATATTAAAAATAAGTGACAATTAATATGAAAGAACAGCACATCATGAATGATACTGGTAACAGCTATTTAACTACTCAGACTGACAGAGTAAATTACTTCCAGCTGCTGAATTAACTGGGGATCAAATAATAAAATCGGAAAGTAACCTGAAACACAGAACAAGTTCAGCTAACATTCCAGTGCATAGAGTACAGCACAATTTTACACATTTAATAAGTTTGGTATTCCTTGCCTTTCAGCTGGTTCAAAATAATTAATTGCAACTTATCACTCTTTGGGGTGTTTAGCAGGAAAGGTAAAGTGCATGTCACTAACCTTCACTCCTAGCATGGGATGAGCATCCTTGTGTTCTCCAAGAACTTGTTCAGCTCAGAAGTGCTATTAAGGAAACAGGTGGGTTTAATTCAAGGTGCTGTACGGTTTAACAGCTAATAAATAATCTGTTTTGCTAATGTTTCGAAAAGCTTGTCAAGAGAACAAGACACTGACCAGGGCAGTGATTGTCTGCTTACACTGAATGCTTTTTGTGAATGCACCGATCTGTGTCAGAAATAAACCCCCTAAGCTTCAGTCTGATGGAAACTTGAAGGAAAATACAGAATATTCATGGATTGAATACTTGCAAGTGAGGATGGATTGTTGATGTCAGGACACCCCTCACAGAATGAGCACTCCAGAAAAGTTTGGGAAGTGACTTGCTCTGCTGTGGGTTGAGTTTTGCAGCAGTCCTCAGTCATAAACATGTTCAGGACTCGTGATCTAGATCCTATCCTTGGAAGTTTTAAAGCTTTTTCCATCTTGTCATACAAGACTGATACTCTGGAATCAAAAGGGAGACCAAGCAGCACGTATCAGAAGTAAATAATATATTGCTTTCTTTCAGAGTGACAATGTATTTGGGTCACCTTTGTTTCCAGTACAGAAAGTTATCAGACTGCTCATCCCCATTTTGCCACACAGGGAGCTCTCAAGTCCCAGTAGCCATAACCAAGAGAGTTAAGCTTGGATTATTGCAAAAGCAGCACAAAGCTGGTGTTTTCATGCATGATCAATACCAGCCTGTCTTACAATTGCTTTGCACACCTCAGGCCCAGAGCAGTCTCTACTCAGGAAGCAGCAGGAGCACAGCACTGTGACTTGGTCAGGAGTTGGAGGCAGTCCCTCCCTTCTGGCAGAACAGCCTGTTGTTCACCCATCCTGCTGGGATGCAGAGCTGTTCAGGGGGCTTGCGAGCTTCTAGAAGCACTGCAGCACACTTTCAGGAGCTGCTTATAGAAACTCTAACCCAGCTGTGCAAAGTTTAGGTTGTGTACCTAAGACCACACCTGGAATCAAGAGTCAAAGCACTCATCTCCAGTCCAGACATCCTGGAGAAATCTCACTGCTCCTGTGAGCCAGGTGAAACTCCCAGGGGGTGCTTTGCCCTTTCAGCCCTGCCTGGTCTAAAACACATGTATAATAAAACAATCACCCAGTGGCCTTGAATAGCAAACAGAGTCCACGCCTCCATTCAGTGGCCATTACTCTCCAGTGCTATCTTTTAGCACAGACTAAGGAAAAAGGTTTCCTTCACCATCCAAACAGCCCCCACATCCACCACATGGAACTGACTGGAAAACAGCATTTCTGTAGCTAAGCCTGAAGCCATTCCTGCTTTACTCAAAAGCAAAGCTCACCTAGCAATTTCTGTCCTTTCTGCGATCCAAAATGCTCAGGCAAATACAAATACAATCCAATCAGCATCAGTCCTTCCCCATCCTTTCAGCTGTGGCCCCAGCTGTAACACAATTTCAAGACACTAACCCTATTAGAAGCCAGAAAACCTTTTACAGTACCTTGCCTCCCAGATAGAGATTTAATTATATTATCCCCTGGACTGTTTAGACGTTTCATAATGAATGGACTAAGGGAAGCAAGACTTACATTTTTCTTAAAAGCAGTTTTATAAACAGATCTCCTGATTTAAATGTAGCTTTATTTAAGCATCTGAACATCAATAAATCCAGAGTCCAGTTAACATTGTTCATGGTTTCAGCATATTTAGTATATATATATATGTTTCATATCTTACATCTGATGAAGAGAGCCACACTGTGCCTTATTGCCCCAACATCCACGGGATCACCACGAGCCAGGTGATAAGCCAGGGCACTTGCTGGCAGCTTGTCAGGAATCACTCTGGAGCTGGATGTAGCTTCCCCCTTTGGACACACGGGAGGCCTCCAAACTTCTCATGCCCCAGCTTGCAGCTCTGCAGTTGGAGCCAACCTGTTGGTCTGATGCAGAATGTTACAACCAGGACCTGAAGGTCCAGGCACCTCCTCTTTCTTCTGATGGAAAAAGGAAGACCTTTGTGTCCTGGAGGCATCTCAACCACCCCACCTTAAGGACATGATCATCAGTAACTGTTACACATTATCTACCTCTGCCAGCACAGAAGATTGAGGGGTTTTTTGTCAAATACTACCAAACAGGTCAAACTTGTTTCAGTAAAGGCTGCTCTGTTCCAGGAAGCCAAAAGAGCTCAGTCCACAGAGGATTCTCATTCTCCTCTTAACACTGAGGGAATGAAAAGGGAAGAGATAGGAGGACAAGGTTTCTTTTCCAGCACCAGGTTCAATCAGCATTAGCCTCCTATTTAGGTCAAGAGGTGTAACAGGAACTGACAGCTGTTAAAGTGAGGGGAACAACAGAAGAGAACAATCAGGCAGCTCTCTAGACTTCATCCATGAAAAACACTGTCAGAGCAACCAACAATTTAACAACTTAATTGTGAGGGAAGGCAGGATGGGGGACAAGAGGTGCAGAGGAAACCAGAATTTCCTCTCCAACCCCATGAGAGCCCCTGACACACTGGCCAGTTGTACATTTCTGCTTGATATGCAACAAAATACCAGCAATTAAAAAGTAGCTTGGAACTAAAAGCCAGATCCTGAAGCAACTCAATGCTTCTGAGAGAGTAGATTAGAGAGTCCAACTGCTTTTTATCCAGATCTCCCACTTGCACTATAACCATCCACTTCAGAACAAGCTAAAGCTCTGGAATTGTGTCAGTTAGTGCCTCCAGGACATCAGCTGGAGAAGGATGCTGTGACCCATGCACCTGCACAAGTGACTTGAAACCATTACAGTAGTGCAATCTTAGAGGAGCAGATCATTTGGTTCCTTCTCTAGGGGCAGAGGAGAAGGTGGGGAGTGTGCAAAGGGGAAAGAAAATCAGTTAAAAAAAATTCTGCCTTCAAGCAGCTGTGAGATGTTTATCTCCCAAATCCTAATGCCAGCATCTAGATAAAAATCAGCTGTCTGTTTCCTATCCCACCCCAATCTGGGGCTTTACTGACTGAATCTGAGTCAGAGGGGAGCAGTACCAGCTGTCACAGAGATGGAGGTTCAAGAGATTTCCTTGTCTCTTGATCTTTCTGGCAGGACACTGGACTCCCTCGGTCCCTGACACATATAAGCCTTAATAGGAGTAATACAGCAATCCCCACATTGATTTTCTCCTCCATTCAAAGGTCATTTCCTCTCACCAGCACCATCTACCTCACCCCAATTCCTGTCCAGAAGAACAGCAACACCTTTAATTCTCCCGGGCCGGCTCAGAGGCCAATTAATCAGTCTTGATCCTTATCCTGATCCCAAGACTCCCCCATCCTGCATCTGAGGCAAGAAGTTGACTCATTCCGAGTCATGTTTGTCAAGGACTCCTTGGCCAGTTTGATAGTAATTGGAGTGGAGAAAGGGGAACATCTGGGTGAAAGGGGACTGAAATGGCCTTTTGCTTCCTTCTAGTTGATCAGAGGCTTTTCCCTTCTCTCAGGGGTTCAAGCTTGCTCTTTGTCTGCCCTCCACAGGCGCTCCTTGACTTCCAAGGGCAGGGTGTTGAACAGGTCCTCCTCCACCACGAGCCCGCTGCGCTTCAGCAGCGGGCACTCTCCCAGCTCCACGGGCAAGCACTCCAGGCGGTTCCCTCGCAGCTCTATCTGCGACAGATTCGTCAGCTCTCCCACTCGGGAGGGCAGCGACTGCAGCACGTTGTTGCCCAAGTGCAAGGTTCTCAGCTTCCTGCACTGGAACAGCTCTGGTGGGAGGCTCTCAATCTGAAAAAAAGAAACAATCATAGGCAAAGTCACCAGCAGACACAGACACCCCTTCACAAGGGACCAATAAGCCAGCATGAAGCTCCAAGGTTTAGAGTCATTGTTTTCAACCATCCACTTCTCCCTTGAGTGAGTTCCTGCTTTCTGAGCTTCCTGCTTTGGGTGCTTCCAGCACTATGATTGCATGGATTCCTCTTTCAGACACTGCACTAGTTACAATAGATCACCAATGATGGTGGCTAAAGCAGATATTGTCTCCAGGGCCAGGATTAGAGGACCAGAAACCTGCTCACAGCTGGACTATACTGAGACATCCTTTCATCTGTATTGGCTTCTTTCTATCCCAAATCCTTTATTCTGTCATTGGATCTTAGCTCCTTTGCTTTAAGAAGCCATTCTACAGTTGACATTAGACTGAACAAAGACTGGATTTAATCAGGACTTCTAGCTGAGCTGTAAGGTGAGCAGAGGCTACATGGGTACAGCCTCCTGGCCCTGAGAACTGGGAATCTTCTTCCATCATTTCTGTAGGGCTGTGAAACTCTGCAAAGACTTTCTAGGCTCCAAGTCACAGGGGCTTTTTACACTGCCAAAATACAACAACAATGAAGCCACCAGCTGTTATCTATCCCAGCATCATCTTTAGATAACCATGAATCACTAATTTAATAAGGTTTATTTCTAGCAAATCCTTGTAATAGTCCAGTCCTCCCAAAGAATTTCTTTCTATGGCTAAGGTTTAGCTAACACCAGGCTAGAAACCAAATGCAGCGACTCAGGATTCTCCCCTTAATACAAAGTCTCAGCTTGGAGGTTATCATTTGCCTTTAAAAGCAAACATAACTTTGCTAAACCTCAAATTATGTATCATATCGTTCATGGCTGAATTAGCCTGTAATCCATTCTGAACGAGGAGGAGTCTAAGGAAAAGCCAAGATGAAATCAGACCAATTAGAGACAATTCAATGCAGTCATTGTTACTGGTACTGGAGTGTTTTGCAAACAACAACATATGATCACAGACTCTTGAAAATAATAGTTATTTGAGGGACAAGTATTGTTTTAGGAAGGAAGCAATGTGTTGTAACAGCCTGCTTTCCAGAACAGGACAGCAGTGCCAGCCAACTCCAGAAGTCTATTTACTAGGACTGCTAAGCTAGGAGAGGACATTTGAGATAATTCCTGGCCTTAGGCAGTGCCAGTCTACCAGTGTTTCAGTGGTAGTGCCCAGTCCTTGTGTTTGTTGCTGTCACCATTTACGGGGAGTAACCAGGCTGTCAGAGCCCCAGCAGGTCTGGCTCGCCCAGGTACCTGGTACAGGCTGGCTGTTCCATGGGATCCTCATCACCTTTTGTTCCTGAACACACCAGAGCAAAAGCTTCTCCAGCCCTCCTGTTGCGTTTTTTTTTTCCAGAGAGAAATGGGTGGTGCCACACTGTGCTGCAGAAAATGGAGCTGCCTCTAACTCCTCTCACCCAAGAAATGCTCCACCCCAAAACTGCAGAGGATACACTGCAGATTAACCCTTGGGAAGCTGTGCTAGGAAGGCTGCCAGAAGGCAAATGGTGCAGAATTATCTGAGTTCTGAGCAGTAACACACCACAAAGTTTACCAGAGCTTCAGCCACCCACACAAAGAGATGCACAACCCTCCAGTGCCAGGAAACCCCAGTGAGCAGCTGTTCAGCTGGAATTGCTGAATGACTGCCCCTTGTCTGCCCATACCCTGCAGAGGCACAAGCTTTCAGACACTAACTTCAAAGTATGGCTGGAGTTTTAGGAACCCTGTCTAATACTGAAATGCATTAGCAATTAAATACTTGATTTGAGAGCACTTCTGTGAAAAGCCAAACCACACTCAAGCTGTTCTGTGTCTCTCACAAGCAATGTGGCAGTGTTCAGCCAGGAACAGATCTTGCCAATAGCAGGAAGGACCTCGATGTATGATAGTGAAAATTAGCGCTGCTCCAGGACAATTCTGCTTGGTCCCAGAAGAAACCAGAAGCACCTAATTATGTCTGTCTGCAATTTGTACTTATGTTACAGGCTCTTTCAACTTTAGGGGACAATAAATTCAAAGAGAAAAAGAGTCTCCCAGGAATTTGCAGACAGAATGAATTAAAGCTTCAGCTTTGTTAAATGGAAAATGAAGTCTCCTTAGTAATGAAGTAATGGTAATTGAAGTCTCCTTAGTTTTAAACAAAGGAACAAAAATCTAGACATGGGTACAGTTTGCTTTAAGCAAATAAACACTCTCCAACACAAACCAAGAAACAGCTTATGGTAATCAGGCAGCAGAGCACACTTGGTCATCCTCTGTAATCTGCCCTGCACTTAGACTGAAACAAAAAGCACACATTTACAAGACCAAACTATGGAGCACTCCCTGCAAATGCAAAGTACTCTAAGGAAAGCTGTAATGCAGACATGCATTCCCTACATGGCTGCTCCCATAGTGTATGCACATGTCTGAAGTAGACAGGTTTAAGCACATAGTTTCAGATTAAGACTACAGTTTCTCAGATCTCCATTTCAAGAACAAAATCGATGTCAATCTAAAGACTATACGCTTCCAACTGCAGAGAAACAACTGACTTGCAGGGTTTCTAAACAGCCTCCAACTGGCACTTGGAAGTAGTCTCACTGCTAAGAGAGGAAATGCAACAGAACAAAGACTCTTGGAAGACAGGCTTGGCCTGGAGCTATCTGTAATGTTTGGCCTTAGATAAACCCCTCAGAGAGATACAAAAGCAGTGCCAGTCTTATCCACAGACCATTGTAGCATGTTTAATCACACAGATAACAGCAGTGCCAGTGCTATTTCCTCACACAGCAACTCGGCTCTTACCCTGTTGGCTGTCACAGCCAGATTCTGCAGGTTTTGAAGAAGTCCAACATCTGGTGGTATGAAAGTTAAGTTGTTGTGGCTGAGATCCAAGTACCGAAGCTTTCGGCAATAGAAGAGCTGAGTAGGGATCTTTTCTATCTTGTTACGGTTCAGGTAAAGGCGTTCTAAGTTGGTCAGGTTGCCTATCTGCATGGGGATGTAGGCAATGTGGTTGTACCACAGTTTAAGGCAAGTGAGACGATGTAAATGCTGGAAGCTGATGATTTCCTCAATGGTCTTTAGGTTGTTGTCCTTCAGGTCTATTTCCTGCAGATTGTGGAGGCTAAAGATAGAGTGAGGAATGCGTTCCAAGTCACAGCGGATCAGCTCCAGCTCTGTCAGGTTGACCATCTTCTTAAGGCTGTTGAGGACAATGAGCTTGGTGCCCTCATTATTGATGGAAAGCTTCTGAAGATGCACACCAACATCTGTCACCACCTGTGGCAGCTTGGTGAGGTTACTCTTCATCCTCAACACCTTCAGCCTCTTCAGCTCCCTCAGTCCATCTATCACAATGTACCGGTTGTTTTCAGCGCTCAAATTCCCTGTCAGGTGAAGCTCCTCTAGTGTCTTCAGGCTATAAATCCAAAGAGGAATCTCCTTAATGTCTGTGAACTTGATGTGGAGAGATTTCAAATTCTCCCTCAAGAAGGCAAGGGCTGGGGCCTCAATTTTGGCAGCTGTGTGGTAGAGCCACAGTTCCTTAAGGCTGGTGAGCTGAGCAATGCTGGGGGGAATAGTGACATCAGGGATAAGCTCCAGCTTCAAGACCTCCAACTCAATGAGGTCAAAGACTGTGTCAGGAATGCCACTCAACATGAAAAGATGCAATTCCAGCTTATCCTGAGAGTTTTTGGTGATCCTCTGGCGTAGTTTCTCCAAAGTCCACTCATTGTTGAGGTTCAGCTGCCGCAATTTGTTCTCGCTCACCTCTGACAGAAAGACAGCAAAGCGCTTGGAGTAGAGGGGGTCGTACTGATCGATCAGATGGAGCATAAAAGCAAAGTCATTTTTCACATCAGGAATGTCACTGTAACTGCTCTCCTCCCGGATGGACTCAAAGGAGTATTTCTTGAGTGACCGCCTCAACATCCACCATAGCGTGTACATGCAGATCAAACCATAGACAATCACCAGGCTGATGTAGAAAGAAGCCAAGATTTTGAAGAGAGTGGCCAAAGGATGAGCACAGCGGTACATCCTGTAGCCAGTCAAGCTCTCAATGTCCACTTTACAGTCTACATCAAACGTTATGTTGTTGACATAGTACACAGTATAGCAAATTATCAGAATGAACTTGATTACTTTGATTATGGTCTGTCTCATGTACAGGCGATAAACTATGTCTCCCTCTTCCACATGAGTACGGAACTTTTTCACTTTCTCAAAGAGTGCTTTGGCTTGCTCACCTTCCTTTTTGTCCAAGACACCAGTCTCAGACCGATCCACAATCCCTTGCTCAATTCGAGACTTTGTTCTCTGCAGCATGGGAACAGTGGCTTCCACATCCTCACTGACCGTGGAGGATTTCTTGTCCATGGAGCCATTCATTTTTCCAAATGCTGGTTTGGTATCACTCTCTTCCACCACTGTCTCAGACAATGCTCTCGTTGTCCATGGAGAGTCAAAACACTTAAGCAAAATAGACACAAAATGCTCCAGCTTGGAGCTGGTCCGTGGGAACTTGAACCAGAAGTTGCTACAAGCCAGGAAGATGAGGGTATGTAGCAGCACTAGATAAGGAAAATACTTGGCAAACCAGTGAAGACGGTTCTCATAACACACCGCATCCACGTAGTTGTACTGGTGCCGGTCCAGATCGTATCGGATCCCTGTGGGCCCCGAATCAGCAGAGGGAACAAGACTAGTGTTGTAGTACGTGCGCTCCGGGGCTACCACTGTCCATCCCCGGGCAGAGTCATTGCAAGAGTCTTTGGTAACCCATTTACAGGGCAAACAAATCATCTTGTCCTGGGTGACCTGGAGCGTCCCTCCGAACACGGCGATCATCAGCATCACTATGGAAATGTAGTCCGTGAAGACGTCCCACCACGGCTTCAGGATGCGATAGGCTGGCTGAGTATCAGCAAAGTAGCGCAGCTCTGTGACTGGAATCATGATTCACCTGGAAGCAAACCAGAAGCAGCTTAAAAAAGGGCTTTGTTCTGCTCTTCAAGAGGGCATGAGAAAACACATGTTAAGTGCTGGCATAGCAAAACTGGGATTAGCCGAGACGCAATTTCAAGTAACCGCAATTTCAAGTAACCGTGAGACAAATGAATGAGGCTGCCTGTGAGTCATTTGCTACAGCCCAGGCAGGGAAGTTTGTTCAGCCTTCCCTGACAGACAAACTGCCACAAAACCTCAGAACTGGTAGTTATTGTTAGCAGTCTGTGGGGTAAGACGCACTTAAGGAAAGCTCACAGGGCAGACTTAACTTCCTTGACCAGACCAGTATTTGGAAATTTATTGTTTTATCTAGGGATTTTATTTCAGGCATGAAGGAATTTGCCAGCAATGTTAGAAGTGATAAAATCTACACACAGAACATATTTATCATTGGTTTCTTACTGCTTCTACATAAAGTTCTGCATGTGGCTGGTTCTCAGATTGAAGGGGCTAGGAAAACGATCTACATACAATACAGTTATGTTTCCTATAACCATTTGATTGATGCAACTCATTATGACATTCATAAAGCAAGCTGGAAAAGAGAACAAACATTGCTCAATATCATGACTTTTCCAAGAAAGTAATTTTGGCTTCCTTCCTTTGTGTTAATTCTCCAAGGAAAGATTAGCTACTTGCCTTCTGATAAATTCAGTACTGAAATGCTGTAGCAGCTGCGTTTTTGCCTTATTTACTCCAGAAACAGAGAAAGGCGAAAACACTTTGCAGAATTTGCTTCTCTGACCAACCACTCCCACCTAGAGTTCATCTCAGCTGGGATTTAAGTGTCACGAAGGAAACCAAAAGGTTCTGGGAAGCACAGGCCTGATGGCAGTGCTTGTTCTGTCCTTCAGACTTGCAAATGAAACTTTGAGCGTGCACTTCAACAAGCCACAGAAAGCCCCAAAGCCTGACTGATCCATGGATGATGGAGCTCACAAAATTCCTCTACTTGACAGGTAACACAGAAGAACATGGAGTCACTGTAACTCATTCTAATGATGGTGAAAAAGCAGTAATACCACAGCATCCTTATAGCAAAGTTCAGGAGCAAGACAAGCACTAATCTTTCAGTCATTTTGAAACTCACACAATTCAAGTATAAAGGAGAAAACAAAAATTCAATCATGTTACCCCAAGCCATAACATTTCATTTACAGAGACAGTCCAACAAGTCCTGGGTGGCTGAAAGCTCAATAACACTGGCTGGGACAAAGCCTTCTGTGACAA
>VYZR01074018.1:2018-15228 GCA_013400675.1 Oxylabes madagascariensis | reverse complement strand
AAAAAAAGGAAAATAAAAGGAAAGAAGAGGGAGAAAGAGAAGAAAGAGAGTATTGAAATATTAATAACAGTAATAGTCCGGGTAATGGAGAGACACAACAACTCTCGTCTTTGCCTCATGCAGAAAGTTTCCTCTTTGAAGTGGTTGCTTCCCTCCTCACCCCGCCGGGAGGGAAGGGGGAACAATTGTGGAGATCTAAAGGCAGCCAGGAATGCTGAGCTGATGGCTTTCCTGCCTGCCCCCTACCCGCACCCCTGCGCACATTCCTCTCTGCCCCTGCCCGCACCCTGACCGAATCCCAGCCTGCCCCATCCACATCTCTGCCCGCCCCTTCGCTGCCCCCTCCCAGCGCTGCCTGCCGCAGCCCGCACTCCTGCCCGCCGCTGCCCGCACCCCTGTCCGCATCCCGGCCCGCGTCCCTGCCCGGAGCCGGGGCCGTGCCCGTGGGGCGGGCGGCCCGGCCGCAGTTCGCGGGGTGGCCGGTGGGTGTCGCCCCGGCCCCGCTTTCCCGCTGGCCTGGCGTGGGCGCCGGGCCCGGAGCGGCGCGGGGGTCACCCCACAGCGAGCGGGACCGTCCCGCCCCACCGAGTGTCCGAAAAGAGACGTTTCCACATAGACACGTCGCCCTTTAAAAGCGTCGGGTGGTTTGAGTTTGGCGGTTTGGTTTTGGTTTTGGTTTGGTTTTGGTTGTTTTTTTACCGAGGGGGTTGTCGGGGTTTTTTTCCCGCGTGGGGAGTATTCCCCTTCCTTCTCCTGAGCGTGGCGGGCGCCCTCCGACTCGTGCTGCCAAAGCGGCTGCCCGATAGGGCGCGATTCCCATCACGCTGCTTTAGCAGCTATGGAAATGCCGCCGGTAACAGCGAAAAGGGAAAATTTTCCTCTTTCGAGGTGCAGGTGTGCAGGTGTCCGCTTGCCATCGGCAGCGAGGACAGGAAATATTGACATCTTGCTAAAGATCATCAATGCACATGAGCAAGAACTCCCTGTCTGGCTTGGACCAGCCAGTGAGATAAATGGATATTTGCTCTTTTGCAAAATACGCACTCGAACCATTTTTATCCCTTGAAGTTTCTTGCATATCTCACGGGCACACTTTTTCCCAGTCTAGGATTGTTTTCCTAGAGCATTACTATTTCTCCCTCTTCTTTTCCTCGTTAAAAAAACCCAAACCAACCAAAAAACCCCAAAGAAATGCAAAAACAAAAAAACAAAAAACAATTTAAAAACCAAACAAAAACAAACAACGCCCCCCCCCAACCCCAAAACAAAAAACCAAACGAAAACAACAACAACAAAAAAAACCCACCCCGAACAAAGGAAAACAAAAACCCAAAGAAAAATACTTTTAAACATCTCCCAATGTTATGGGCTGTTCACGTTTTGCAATGTATTCCCAGTAATTTGCAACTTTTGAAAGCCGGGCATTGTTCATCTCAATTTATTGAAATGCACAGATATGTTAAATAGGAAGGGAAAGAATCCCAACCCCAATGACTTCTGTTTGGCTGCATATGCAAAGAGAGGGCAGCTTGACTCTTCCCTCGGCGTTTGTTAGTCACATCCTCTTGGCCATTGTTTTGCTGTTTGTGCTGGGAATCCAATTTATTTAATGGTAAAGAGCCAAGGGTTGTTTGGTGGTTTTTTGTTTTTGTTTTTCTTATTCCACTCATTCTGAGCTGCTCTGAGAAAAAAAAAAATATTAGCCATGCCAAGGAGCAGCTCTCGAAGAGAGCTCTAGTTGCCTTGAGGGAGGAATGAGGATCTCCTAAGTGACAGCATACAAAATATACAGCGTTATTACACTTCCATAGTAATTTTTGGTTGTATATTTAATTTCTGAAGATCTTGAAACCCATCCTGTGGACAAATGGTGAAAACTTGGCCGTTATTTCAGACGCTGGGCTGCATGTGCAGTACTTCTTTCCTTTCTGTAAGCCTTAGGAGGTGGTCCCCTGGCTGCTGTAGGTTGCCTGTTTCTTAAAAATCTAAGTCCCCCAGAAAAACTGTTTATAGCAACAGGCCTGTTTCCAAAGTCAAGGGGGGAAGGAAGAAGCATTGCTTTCAAATTACCTTTTTTTTTTTTTTTTTTTTTTCTTGATGGAAACAGAAACAAATAGGTTCCTTGTGAGAAAGGTGTGAGCTGCCTAAATTGTCCCGTCTTTGAAAGCTCCCAAGTCCCAAAATTATTTTATTAAAAAGGACATCGAGGAACAAATTTCTGATGTTGTTATGGCAACAGAAATAGTTGGGTGGCAATGTGGGTATCCATAACGTCAAGATTGTAAGAAACCAGCAAAATAAGAAGCGTGTTGTATTTGGAAAAACAAATTGAACGATGGTGGCCAAGTCTTACACTTCTTTCATTCAGTGTAATCCCCATTTTCTTCTGTCCAGCCATGCCGACAGTGCCTTAACGGAGGTGCCAGCAAGTCATTACAGTATTTATTGCCCTTAAATGCGACCTGAGATTTCAGTTTGTTATTTTTTGCCGTTGACATACTAGAAGGATATTTCCTTCTATCCTATAGAAGGATATTTACTCCTTCTTCAGTACCTCCAACTTTTTTTTTCCTTTTTTTTTTTTTTTTTTTTTTTTTTTTTTTTTTTTTTTTTTTTTCTTTTTGCTGCCTTTCTGTAGCGACACGTGCTCCAATCCCTTTTTGTCCCCGCGCTCCCTAACTCGCCTGCCCCAGGACCGTCGGCAATCCCCCTGTAAAAACAGCCGGACGTACTCCCCTTAAACCTCCGCGATATTAAAATTTCACCACTGCTTTCATTTCGCTCTAGCTGAGGGAGCCCTGAAACCGCAGCCCCGCATCCCCTAGTTTAGAAACAGTCCAAGTGTTTGGGAAGATCGCGGGTCCCTACTGTAACACGCTTCAGGGACCTTTTGTACAGCAGCCGAATGGGATGAATTTGCCAAGTTTCAAATTTCAGGGGCAGGCAAGACATTTGTAAGTCGGTGGTTTTGTTATTCTGAAAAAGTTCTTTGATTTGCAGGGATTTTTTTTTTTTCTTTTTTCTTTTTTTTTTCTTTTTTTTTTCTTTTACCCTACTTTTAATAAAAAGGAGATTGAGTGTGACATTAAGCAATTTTACAGCATTAGCAGCTTTGGGCTGTAAACAAAAACAAACGAATCCCGCTTACTTTCAGGCTCAGAAGTTTGCTGTCAGTCGGTCCTAAACTGGGGACTCGATCCTACGGGACGTTATTCAAGCAAAACACGGCTTGAAGTCTCGGAGAGTTGTGTCTGAGTAAGTACCCGGGAATCAGCCCCTCTGCCTGCTGGAAAAGAGAAGTGCTGGTTGTCTCCTTTTAAAGTTCTTTAAAAGAATGCGGTCTTTTAAAATGCGGTCGCAGACTTCATCCCAAAGCTTTTGATTTGCTTTCAGATTGCTTTGCTAAGGCAGCGTTCCTGATGCAAAAATTGGAGAGCAAAAGAGAAATTAATGATTTTTTGAGTAAGGCTGAGGTTTTTTTCTTTTACATTTAAAAACATCTCCCTCTCCAAATAAAACAAACCAAAAAAGCCTTTTATTGAAGCATCTGATTTTAATTTGACGTGATTTTTGTTTCAAGGTTCCTTAAAAAATTAAAACATATCCCACTCAATTATTTGAGCTTCAATTTTCAGCATTTTACAATGTAAGATTACTTGACATTATTTAATTGGACATGAGGGTGTAATACAGGAATTTCCGTTATGTGATGGATTAATTGTTTTCCTAATACTTTAAAGGCTGAGATCCAAACATTTTTCCATTCTATTGCAAAATTAACTGCAATAAATCTGTCAGACCCAATTATTCATTTAAAACATTCCACACTGATTAAATCTGCACATTTGCCTGCGTGCAAGTGCGAGCGAAGGAGAGGAGGTGTGCGCGGAGGGGGGAGTCCAGGTTTATTCCCTCTACTCAAAACGGCAATGGTCCTAGAAACGAGTCCTTTAAATTTAGCCTGGAAAATGTGAATAGCTAAATAGTCTAACGAGGGGATGAAGAATATGTGGGTGCACGTCCCTGAGCCTCCCTGCCATATCTCCTCCTCGCTGCCAGGTCCGGACAGGCAGAAGCGTCGCATTTGGATGTTTGATGCTGTTTGAAAAGATCATATTTTACTTCTAGTGCGGGTGGGGTTCTTAATTTTTGTTTTGGTTTTTTCCTTCAGTTTGTTGATGTTTTCAAAGTCTCTAAACAAAGTCAGATGTGTTAACAGTCTTATTAACAATGTTAAAATGGAATTAACGGCTTGTGGATACCTCTGGAGTACAATAGCATGTCAGCCTACCCTGCCCCCTTATAAATCGCGTCCCGCTGTCTTTCTTTTGTTTCGTGCCCAATCAGCAAACTAAAGTTTTGTTGAAACAGAAGGGCAGTTCAAGTGTTCCTGCTCCGGCGGAGGAGGAGCGGCCGTGGGCTTTCTCCTCGGCCCCGGCGAGGCCCCCATGTGAGCCAGCGAGCGGGGAGACGGAGCGACCCCCAAACCTGCAGGCAGGGCTTTGCTGACCCGCCTGCCTCCCTGACCTCTGCCGTCCGGTTTTGTCAGTTTAAAAGGCTTTGCCGAGGTTGTAGTTTACTTTTATGGGCCTTTCAGCGCGGCTACAAAAGCTTTTGTTTATTTTAGATGTAGCGCGGTTCAGATTTCTATTAATCTTCATATAACTTCGGTGGCTTTGCCTCTTCTGTAAGGGTTCGTCGCTGAAATGGTGCCGTGCCTGGTCTGAGGCGGCCAACATCGGCTGGGTAATTATAGCGAGTTTGGGGACTTTCAGAAATAATTTGCCTCTGAGAGTGAAAATTAGCACCAACACATGCCGTTGTTTAACTCGATTTCACCATCATTTGGGTTCAGCGCTAAGGAAAGACTTCTGTTTTACCTTTTACTTGCTTGAGTTTTTACTTTTTTTACAATAGAACTCTTCAGAAGCATCACCCAGCCGATTTTGGCATTCAGTGCAAAGCGAACATTTAATAAGATCTAATTTTTTTCATGTGGCTAGAATTACCTGGGGTTAATTTGCATAAAAAATTATGTAAAGCGAGAGGCATTCCCCATAAGTAAAATCTTAATTGTTTTCCTTTTGGTAATTATATTTTTACTCCTTTCCTTCAAGAATCTCCAATTATTTACAAATCCTCCTAGAAGAGCAGAGCACTACCAGGTGGGCATGCATTTAAAGTCCTTTTACCGGTCAAAAAACTGCAAGGCACAGACAGGTTGCAGCTCACCCAAGGACTGCAAAACATTCTCAAGCCCAAAATAAAAAATGTAATCTCTTTTGTTGGGGTACTCAGGCCCCCTGTGCCCTTGGCCAGCCCCAGAGGCTGCCCCAGCTCTGGCGGTCCCACCCCATTCAGCTCCCTGGCCCCACCGCCACCCGCTGGACAGAGAGCGTGCCCACTGGAGATGCACCTGCCCTCCGTGGTGCCCCAAAGCAGGCAGTCTCTGTGTCCAAAGGCTGCTATCTGGAGCGGTAGTTTTGTCTCTGGCAGCCCTTGCACTGTGCCCTCTCTGAAGTAATTTGGCCAAGCTGGACCATGCTTTTCCCCTGCTGCCCTTGGGCTTCCCAGTGCTGGCTCCCACTGTGTCCCCACGTGCATCCAACAGACCAAGGTGCTCTGCTTTTGCTTTCCATGAGGGTAGCAAAGGGATGCTTGGTGTCCAGTATCAGAGCTGCAGCCAGACTGCCTGGCCCTACTTTTCTCTTTCCTCTCTTGTGTGTATTCACCCTCAAACCCCAGCCTAAATCCCTGCTGCCCTCCCTTCCCTGCCCTTCAGTTTACACAGCTGTTCTGTAAACGGAGGAGATGATACCAAATGCAATGCAAATGGATTGGTAGCCTGTGGGCCATTTGATTCCACTCTGGTGCACACCAAGCACGGCTTTTCCACCACAACACATGAAAATGTTTACCCTTTCTGTAGACTGTGTCCTTGAGAAGGTGTGTAATGAGGATTGAGTTCATTATTTTCTTAACTAACCAGTACAAAAACTCTCTCACAGGGAAACTTGTACCAGTTCTGCACATATAAAACCCAGTATATAGTCTTAATATGGAAAGAACCAGAGTGATAAAGACTAAATTATAGAGGAATAAAATGTATCTTATTAATAGTATAGCTTAATTTACTGTATTGTGAAAAATATTATATTCAATAGGCTATACAATAATGCAATAATATATAAAATATAATATTTTCTTTCAGCTTATCTGAAGTGCTCTGTGCCTTTTTTTGCACTCCAAGGGTTTTACAAGAAAAATCTATGGAAAAAGGATGCATTTTCATCTTATTTTAGAGTTGATGGAGCTGATGAAACTGATGAACAAAGAAAAATTTATAAATATGTGCAAGTTTACTTATAGAGAAAAAAATGCCTTTTTGGGAAGCAGATTCATTTTTATGCAACATCTGCTGAGAGAACAAACACGTCTTTTGTCTGACTCCTATGAAATTCATACATAGTGTTTAGTAAGAAAATATTTGTTGTTGATTGTAATGGTGCATTACAAAAATTATGTTAGTACTTCGCATTTTTTGTCATCTTGCAAAACCAAGGCATCTCAAAGT
The DNA here is from genome assembly GCA_013400675.1 of Oxylabes madagascariensis. Lineage (NCBI taxonomy): Eukaryota > Metazoa > Chordata > Aves > Passeriformes > Timaliidae > Oxylabes > Oxylabes madagascariensis. The sequence goes on along the minus strand of VYZR01074018.1, from coordinate 8,654 downwards.
GTCTCAGATAAGCAGAGCTCCCAGGAAAGGTGCTTAGGAATGCCAGGGCAAACTCCGCCGGTCACCCTCTGCACACAGGTGCTGCGCTCGCCATCGACCATTCCCTTCACCGGGGCATGGCCTGCCCATCAATTACTGTTCTTCTGTCATTGTGGCAGTAAATCTCATTTATTTTAGTAGCAGACCAGCAGCAATGGAGGAGCACGGAGTAGCAGGGCAGCCCTTGCTGGCTTACCCTTACAGGGCACCAAACCCAAGCATCAAAGGTACTGAGACCTTCCTGTGTAATGACTTTGACAGACTGGTGCCTGCTGCCTACTGCTTGCCAGGATCAGGCCCTGGCATCATTTTGTTGTATAGAAGCTTGGTCTCATGTGGGATTTTTTCCAGATTCCTTAATTTCTCTAGTTATGCAGAGATCATCTTCCTGCTAGACATCTCCTGAAAGAAGATTTAAGAATAATCACATTTCCCCCTTCCTATTTCTATTCTTTATCATTTGTAGCAAATTCCTATTTTGTGGAATATAGTACAGTTTGTTTACTTTTAATGTGTGGCAGTTTTGTGTATGGAGCTATGTGGAAATTCATCATTTGCATTGTCATCTCTATGAGCTGCCAGCGATGCCCACAGGAGTTTACATGAGTTTTCTGAAAGGAGACCCCCACAAACTACATGACATTTTCTAAAAAGGAAAAATAAGCAAATTTAGTGCCACTTACTTAAAAGCTATTTTAAATGACAGAATATATTATCTATTTGGGTCCAGATAATTCTCATACAAAAACGCACACTGGAAATTGCACCATAAGAACAGGGTCAAAGAAGTGCTACATTCTTGATCCAGAAGAATGTACCCACATATTCCATATTACAAATGTAAAAAGATCTACTGAAGGTAAAATCTAGATACTGAAAAAAAAAAAAAATCTTTCCAGTATTTAACCTTTATACAAATGTCTTTATTTGAAAGAAGCTAAAATATCCTACAGTATGATGCTATCTTCTATTGAAGTCTGAAACTACTAACTAGTACTTTTTGATCATATTTCCTGCTGATATGTCTGGGGAGCCTCTTCCTGCTGTTGGAGGTAGGCAGAGTGGGAAGAAGGACTCAGTTTTAGTGAAAAGTGGCTATGCGAAAGAGGTGGTGGTCACTTGTCGGCTGGAGAAGAGGATGAGGCAGTGAGGATGAAGCAGTCAAACGCCTTGGAGAAGCCCCTTCCCTAAGATCTCAGAAAAGACCCACAGATGTCCATGGAAATCTTTCCTTTGCCCTTAACAGTAGGAAAAGTGAGCATGTGGCTTTGGGGGAGGAGGAGTGGGTTTGACTTTGGTGGGTGCCAGTTTTGGGGTTTTTCTTCCTTTGGGTGAGCTCTATACAGGTTGGACCGGTGTGGGGGTCAGGGGTATGTGCCAAGGGCAGAAGCTCCCAAGGATAGAAAGTCCCATCTTTCCTGTGGAGCAAAAGAGGCACCTTGACACAGAGAGCACTGTCCTGAGCACTGGGGCACAATGGTGCTTGAGAGCCAGTCATTGTCCGTTCGATCACTTGCCTGGTGCTCAGCTGAGTGGAGGGTGGCACTTGGGCCAGACTCCCAGGAACTTCACCAGAGTATTCCTCACCTCTATACTTAAATTCACCTGGCTAAGCTTTTCTGAGGCAAATAGTTGTGTTCATATGCAGTGTTCATCTGTCCTGGATGATTTCTTTATTTACCTTTCCTATGCCAGGCAAGTTTTACTGAAGACATTCTGCAGGTTAACTAGTTGCAGGTGACTTTGTTTTGCCTGGCTTCTGCCCTTGCAATGAGGTGGCTGGAGGGAGCAGACTGCATTTCATCCACAGGCAGATCTGCCATGGGGCAGGTACAGGTGAGCCATGGCTTGGGAAAGGAGGGAGGTTGTGGGTGCCAGAATGGCACTTTGGCTTTCCCAAATCAATGGAAGAGTCCTATCACATCAATTCTTTCCTGTCACTTTATTTCTGTGAAAACATACTCATAGTAGGAATTGCTGTCTCACAATGTGTGATCTATATGGGTATGCCTCTAGAGATCTTTCCCTAGAGGTATAATTGTTTAATAATGTATGTAAAAGGTACAAGATGCATTTTGAAGATGCAATACTTTCAAGTGTATTCTTTCCCATTGCAAGATGATTTTTAGATTGAAAACTTGAGAAAACCTTGTAAATGAGGCTACTGGTTTATTTATTTATTTGTTTCATTTCAGCTGAGACAGATGGGATTCTCGGATCATGCACTGTTAAGCCTTCCTTTGGAATTCGCGCCACTGTGGCCACAGAGCCCAGATGGTGCTTAAATCTGTCATTTTCTAACAACCTGACTTTCTTAATTTTATATCCAAACACATTGAGCATTCAAAGTGATTAATTACTGTCCAGATATGTCTGTGCTGCAGCAATTTACTTGTGTGTGCCAAAGATCATTTCATTTTGGAGTAGGTAGTTTGGTGAGGGCTGAGTGGGCGGCGAGAGACTCACCAGCAGACACTTCATGTTGGAGGTAGCAGCACAGTGCTCCTTGTATTGTTGTCCCATGGCAGCAGCTTAGCAAAAACTTTCTGTAAGGAAAATGGAATTTTTGTGCACGTGGACATTTTACAGCTTCTCTGGGGAATTTTCACTATTGCATGGAAGTTTCACTCTCACCAAATCTTCTATTTCCCATCAAAAGGGAATTTTTTGTTTCCTGACACATACCAACATTATTTTTTCAGGTTTTTAACTCCAGACACTAGAGGCATGGCCAAGATTATAATGGCCAGGTATTTGGCAAAAGAAAGCTGAAGGGTTTTTGTCAAGAAGCAGGCCTTGCTCCAGAGGGTTTTGTTTGGGTATTTTTAAAAGCGGTTATTTTTCTGAAGGAGTTTAAATATTATTTGCAAGTCCAACACTTGCATTAATTTTCATCGTTGCAGCAGGCTGCTGTGAATGTTTCAGTTTTGGAAATGAGAGAAGAGCTGATGCTGCATGGCCCATGCAGCTCCAGCTTTACAGCAGACATCAGTATAGCCTGTCAAAATCCTTGAACCTGTGCTCTTTGACTTACCACCATTAGGCAACCACCAGAAGGTTGTTCTCTGATGTCACTGCATATTGTTTATTTGGTTGTGTGGGTTTGGTGCAGGTGAAAGTGCAGTTTCAAAAAACCCAGAGAAGTGGGAGCTTCCTCCAGCCTCAAGTCAACCAGAGTTTCTGGGACTTCCATCCCCTTTGTGAAGGAATTGTAGTGCTTGTGCTGTGTTAAACACCAGCAAAGCAAATGTCTAACTCTTTCCATGCTAGGGGACACTGGTTAGAGTTAGGCTGTGTCACTTCTTCTTCATATAGTCTTTGTACTTGCACAGTCCAAACTGTTAGCACCAGTGTTTCATGTCTTACCCATCGCGCATGCCACTTCATGCTCAAGAGCAATTTGCACTTCTTTAAGGTGTAGAAGTTTAGTTGTGATGAGTTTGGGCTCTTCTGAAAAGCCTAGAAAAGGAACTACTCTTCACCATATTAATACACTTTAAAAGGAGAGTGGGAGTGTAGTCAGTCTGAATGTTCCCAAATTGAAACGTACTGTAGCTTCTCTTATTTAACCTGCTGCTGTAGAAGGCTTTTGTTCCACAAGCAGATACATCTTGGAATATACATTTCCCTTGTTACATTTAAGTTGAATTTAATTACCATTAATAATTACTGACTGGCATCACTGTTACAAAATTGATAATGAATATTAAAAAGCTAATGTATAGGATTTTAAAAAGAAAGCTCTTTGGAGGAGGGAGGTTCCTCACCACCAAAGCCTGGTGCTGCACCATAGCGTTTCTTCTGGAGCAGTGAACTTTACCTCTTTCACATCCAAATTTTCCCCCCATCTTCTAACACAGTCTAGGAGGTCTTACAGTAATTATATAAAGCTGCAACAATGCTTTGATTTTCTTTTGTGGTTTATGATTTAATAAGGCAGGAGAAGGCTGAGCAGGATCTGGTTTTTAGGAGGAGAGATTTATTGAATTTCTGGGCAAGGAGTTCAAGTTACTTTGTATTTCCTCATTCTCTTACTGGTGATAAGGGTATCTAGCATGACATTTTTCAGACAGGCTAAGGGTTAGAAAGGATTTTTTTCTGTCCTTTCTTGTTCGTACTCTGCAGTGTAGTGAGAGGTGCTTACAGTGACACCTTCTATAGCACCCAAATATTTGTTTAAATTTTAATGTCAGTTATGAACCTAAAGTTTATATAAAATGGATGGATAAGCCCTTAACCTAACCCGACTATAAAAAAAACCCGCTCTGCTTTATTAGTATTAAACTAGAACAATTCTGGTTAGTATTCCTTTTTTTTCCCTTTTTAAAATTTTTATAAATAATTCAACTTCATAGCAACTCTATAAGCTGTAAATAACATCAAATTAATGAATTTAATGAAATTAAATAAAATCAAATTAATTAAATCTTAAGTTTCATGTCAGCAAATCCCGGTGGTGTGGTGGGAACTTATTCTTCACTCAGAAGGTTCAGTTCTCTGCTCAGGTTGCTCCTGTGTGCCTAAGTTTCAGTAGCCCATTAAGTGCCTTTACTAAACATCAGCAGTCACTTCTACACTTTTTAGGTGCCCCTAAAATGTAATAATTGTAGTATCTTAGACAATGGAAGTGTCAGTTTTGTGAATTTTTTTGCTCTCTTTTATTTGATAGAAACACAGGCAAAGTTACATCTCTAGCTCCAACCCTATTTTGTTCTTCCTATATAAACAAAAATGCTTTAAGTCCCATGGGAAAGTCCTGATTTGCATTCCCTTTATTTGTAGGTAGATATAGAAAATCATGGTACTATAGAAGAAGTGCTACCGGGTGTGCATTTTTTAAAATACTTCACGGCAATTTCACTCTGAAGGAAATTACTGCTGTCGACACATTGATATTGCATGTTTGGTTTTGACACAGAGATAACTTGGAATATCTCTACACCATCTTCCTTAAATCTTGTTAGCCAAAGAGTGACCTTCTGACACTTCAAATGACTGTATTCCTCTTTGATGTGTACCCCTCAGGAAATCCAGAGGTTTGATCTGACTGCTCAAAATATACAAGTCCTTTGGAGAAGTAAAAGTTAAACCAGGTTATCTAATCAAAATTCCGAAACACAATAAAAGGTATGAAACTCCCAAGACCTTGGTTCCTGTTCACCTAAAAAAGAGCCCACATGACAGACTCATAGAATCACAGAATGGTTTGTGTTGGAAGGAACACATCTAGTGTTCCATCTAGTTCCAACGCCCCTGCTATGGGTAGGGACACTGCTAGACCAGGCCCTGAACACTTTCAGGGATGGGGCATCTACAGCTGCTCTGGGCAACCTGTGCCACTGCCTCACCACTCTCACAGTAAAGAGTCATCAGATTCATCTTATTTCAAATCTGTCAGCTTCTATCTTAGTTATTCAATGCTGAAAGAAAATATTCCTAACAAAATCAAAAAATGTTAGGCTATGATGCCATTTTCACTAGTCCTCTGTCAGGGCACGATATAAAACTTCTATGGGAAAAACTTCAAAACAATTTGCTTTTTTCTGGAGCATACTTTCGTCATGGGAACAAAATATGGCGAGGAAAAAGGGTACCCACCCTGCCTAGGGCTCCTCTCCCCTTTCTCTGGGAGCACTTCTTCCCAACACCTCAAATGCTGGACTCTCCAGGATGCTGCTCTGATCGCAAAAAAAAAGCTGTCTTTCACAAGTGAGTCTTTTAAACCTTTTGCTAATGAGTTCCCAAGTGCTTTTTGGCCATAGATATTAAAGCTTGTGTGTTTGCAATTTCCCTGGCAAGCTGCCGTTCGTAAAAAGGATATAGTGTTTTCTTGGTCCTTTGCCCAAAGTAATTTTGCAAGGAACTGTAAGTGCATTTAATACATGTCATTCATTGCAGAGAAGTCATTGTAATTGCATTTGATCACAATCAGTTTATGGCTCTTTTATCATGTTTTCATGCTGCATATCTACTCAAACATCATAGCAAAACTTAATGGCTACTGTTTTACTTCTGCGTAAAACATTTTATGGCCTTTTTGTGCAGCAGACATTGGGTTTCAATCACCATTGCCCCATAGAGAGAGAAAAAAGTTGGATGAAGAACTATCAAAAGTCCTTAACTACATAAAATTTTATTTCAGGTCAACTTCCCATAAAAGATATTAAATGTATTTTGTGGTTTCTTCTGCACGTTAACAATTTTAGAGGAGCTGCAATGTTTTGGGGGAAGCAGTATGAAAGGGGGAAGTTAATTCACAGAAGATGTTTTACATTTGGGGTAGTTTTCCTTTGTAAAAGGATGAATTTGAATGTGGAAGGGGTGGCCAGAGAGTGCTGCTGGTGCATTCTTGAAGCGGCTTTAAAAGCTCACTGTTGCCTCCACAAAATTCACATTTCTGCAATTCTGCTGAACCTTTTTAATCATTGCTTTAAATTTTTGATGTTCCATTCATAAAACCCAGCACAATTCTCCTCCCTTAAATTATATCTTTTGCTGCCTGAGTGCTGCTGAAGTTCCCAGCTGAAAAGTTTAATTAAAAGGGAAACTTTGACATGCTGCTGAGAAGATTAGTTCGCATTAGAATGGTGAGATAAA
>VYZR01074010.1:5805-22095 GCA_013400675.1 Oxylabes madagascariensis | reverse complement strand
GTCAGTCGAGCTGAATTCTCGATTGGAAGAATGTGAGTCATCTTTCTACGGGTCCAATAGTGCCAGTTGGTCATTTTAAAATGCTACTGTTAAACCAAATTCAAGGGTATTTGGAATTGAAGTGTCTCCAGTGTTCAAACTGAACAACTGTGTGTTTTTAAAAACAAAGGTTTCTCCTTTTTGTATCCCCTTTTTCAGCATGTATACATTTCTGCAGCTTTTGTTAATTAAAGTTTGTTTATTAAAGATCCATGTTTGACTTCATAAAGTGCACCTGTTCAAATGTCGATACCAATGAGAATTTAGTATAGAAATGGGAGCTGTGAGTCCAAATACTGCTGTGGATGTATCTTCCACTGCACACAGTGTTTTGTTGCTTGGAGACCTACTGTATGTTCTTGCTTTTGTTCTTTCTTCCAAAGTTGAGCTTTGTACTTCCAATACAGATGGAAAACTAGAAAATATTTTGTGTTTCAAAACTTGTGTAGGAGGAATAGGACATGTAGGGAAAACCAACCAACCACCAAAACAAAAGCCTCAACCCAGCTCCCAGAAGACCTGGAACCACCAGGAGTTTTTGTTTGTGCTGGGAAAGTATTACATGACTTCAGGCACCCACTGAATGACATGCCTTTCTTGCAAGTCAGGGATGTGTTCTTTTCACAGCTGAGAATGGGAATTACGAGAACCACGACACTGCCCCTCTTATGTTGTTTCTGAGAAGAGAGCTCCTCTGTGGTTGATCTTACTAGAAACCACGATGAGGACATCAGGGTTTATTATGCTCCTCAAGCATTCTCTGTAATTTTTTCTTCTACTCCCTGAGCTGTCCCTTTCTCTTTTTCTCTGTTCCCCTTCTGACGTCAGCTCTTCTCACTTTACTTTTTCTCTTTCTTGTCTCCTACAGTTTCTTTGAAACACAGCAGGAAGGAAGAGTTGCCCCAGTCTGTCAGATGATGGACCAGTGACAAGGCTGTGCCTGTAGGTAAGTTTGCTTCTACAAGCAGATAGCGTGAAGCTGTCTGTTGTTCAGATATCAGTTCATGCTGTTCTCACAGGCAATAATCCAGGAACATTATTTGCCTGCTGCAGTGGGATACTGCAATGCCAAGGATGCTTTGTCTGATTTCCACTTCCAGGCTTTTATTTTGACATGAAAAACAAAAGTGGACAAAAATACATTGTTGCCATTCAGAAAAATAATTCATCATCTGTTTTAAATGAGTGAGGTAATTGAGATGGAATTAAAGAAATGTCATCTTTGCAATATGCCCAGACTTCTGAATGAGAGAGAATTCCTAAACAAAATTCTTCCAAAATCACATTTCAGACTTGTAGCTTCCATCAGTGGGACCTCTGGCAGGGCTGGCAAGAGCATGACTGCAAATACGGGGAGTTTGGAAGCAATCCTTAGAGCCTGGAATCACACTGATGCCTGAGCTGTGGATTTGTGCCTTGGCAGGACAGATAGAAAAAGTAGAAGTCACATGCTAATTTCTGAATTGGAGATTTTAATCTCTTGAAGATCAAGGACCTAAGTAATAACCTGAATTTAGATTCTGCTCTGATGTAACCCCAAGAATAAGTGTGCTTAAGCTCAATTATACCGACTGATTTTTCAAATGCCTTATAAAATGTATTACTGCCTTATAAAAAGCCAGGCACTTGTAACCTACTCTAATTCAGCAGGAAACCACCCTTTATACATGTTTTGTTGCTCTCTGTTCTCTTGCAAGACTAACAAAAAAGAGTATGGAAATTTCCACCATTCATCCAGATGCCCAGAGTGTCCTCAGATAATCCCTTGTGGGGCTGGACGGTGGGGTCAGAGCCAGGCTCTGTCATCAGGGCTTCCCAGCTGGTCAAAGGGATGTGTTTGTTCCCAGCCACTCCTTACTGTGTCTCAAGATGAAGGGCTCCACACTGACCACTATAATTACTTGAGAGTCCCAGGAGAGATGCTGTTTAAGCTAAAGGACAGCACTGGAACCAGAACAAATGTGTCTAAACTGGACGTAATTGTATTCACACTGGTTATTAAAAGAAGATTCCTAATAAAGTTTTTTGAAGAGCAGCCAAATGATTAAAGGGACAAACCAACCCCTAATTATTTTTAAAGTGTAAGTTGGTATATTTTTTGGGAAGATTAGTTGAAGTTGAGGTGCAGAGGAGTCAAAGATCTCAGCAGTCCTTTAACCTTCTTCTTTCTGATCAAGGGGTATCTTGGTAATTTAGTGTCAGGTGTTAACTCTTACCCACACAGGACATTACTCTACTCTGCTGGTGCTCCTCTGCTGTGATCACATTGAGCTCTGCTCTACAGAACAGCAGCAGAAATGGCTGCCTCCCATATGCAGGGTGATGGGGGAAGGACACCATTCTGTTTAATTTAGCATTGAAAAGCTCACTCCCCTAACTAAGGTGTATGAAAAATAATTTGCTCTATGCCAATGTTGTTTTCACTGGAAAAAGTCACTTCTGAAAATCCCCTCCTGATAAAAAACCCCAAAATCAAAACATCAAGACATCAAAATGAATCACATTCTTGAAAATCTCCTTTTTCTTCCAGTCACAAAATGGGGCTGGCAATACTTACATGCCTCTGGGAAGTTCTCTGGGTAAGAAAATCATGATGGCATGCAAGATCTTCTCCAAGAAGAGCATTATTTGCCTAGTAAATTGCTTTTATTGTTTTGGTCTAAAAAAACCCCAAAACATCTCCACACAAACTTTGTAGCGTTATACTAAGTTTATTTTGAAAATGAAATCAAAGAATGTTTTTTTCGTCTCTGAGCCAGATGGGAAGAAAAAACAAACGTATTCCACCATATGAAAGAAAACAGATGAGAACTTTCAAAAAATTTTTTAGCCAAGATTTTTTTTTCCCCACCCCCACTAAACAGCATGGAAAAAATGAAGTGGAGATGGTGAATGAACAAACAGGCTCTGGTTTTAGGAAGGCCTGGTTTCTGGGGAGCAAAGGTTTGGTCTGTAAGGCAGTTTACTATCCCATTTATAGATGCCCAAGGTACCTCTGAGTGTGGGTAAGCACTGGGAACTTCCTCCTCCGGCTCCTACCCAAGCCCTGGGGAGCCCGGAGTGTCCCAGCTGGGGGGAGTGGCAGGCATGGGCAGCTGTCCCACTGCTGGCCTCTCACCTGGGTGAGCCCCAACACCTGCACAGGGAAGCACAGAGCCTGCTCCGGGGACAGCCGGGCGCTCACGGAGGAGCCAACAACTCCGGGGTGCACAGACACCCGCAGGAGTGAGAGAGGAAAAACAAAGCAAGTCCGGAGGCTGGGGCTGGAGACTGCTTGCTCCCTTTGGATGCTACAGATGTGTGAGATGCTGTGCTCTTAGGCAAGGAGCCTGCACTGGGGAAAAAGTGGTTTTGTTTTCTCACGTGTGAATCGACTCAGCCACCTTTCCCCTACTCCTTGCAGACCAGTTTCTTCCCACAGCCAGTGGCTGCCCTCCGACCAGCTCCTTGCCTTGCCAATGATCAGACACCAGTTCATACTACTTGCTAAAAGCAGAGTAGCTACTTGCCAGGAACAGAAAATTAAAAGAGGAGGTCAGCTATCTGAGAGAGAGGAATAGCAAGACCAGATCAGCCATTATAAACAATTTAAGCCATCATAATGGCTAATGTGGGGACTGATGTGACTTAGTTCAGGACATCCCTCACCTGGAGGCCCATCTGAGGTGTTTGGAGTGCTAGGACAGTAAGCAGCAAAGGGCTTCAGCCCTTCTTAAAGGTCTTGTTCAGATCAGACCTTCAAAACCATATTCCTAGCCCCTACATTCTGCAAGAACGAGACATTAAATCTGCAATTACAGGATAAGATAGCCCCAGTCATGCTCAGAACCAGAAAGGTATAAGTGAGAAGAAAGGCTTTGATGGAAAAACGCTTCATCAGTTTGTTTTTTAATACCTATGAATGTTCTGGCTCCACCTCTCTCTGATCTCCATATCCCTCTTGGTTACACACACATGCACACAGTTAACAACATTCATTTCCGTGAATCCGCTTAGTGATTCCTTTATTGGAACATTTGCAAGTATTAATTATAGACAACAAAGGAAATGAGTGTTGAGATTTATAAGCTCCAATCAGCTGAAGGCATTTCCAAATAAATTAATGAAACAAGTCAGAAATGACATTAAGAAATCCAGAACTTAATGTAAATCACAATGACTTTGTACCTTCTCTGCCCTTCCCTCTTTTTCTTCCAACAGTCCCAGTGCTTGCCAGGGTATGTGAACTTGCATTTAATTTTATGTGAAACAAGAAGGATGATGAGAATGTGTGCTCAATATGACAAGTTACAATACTTGTGCATAAGAAGGAAAGCAAAAAGTCAAGCTGGAACAAAATAATTTGCTATCACTTAAAATTTTCCATACAACCTGCTTTATTACTCAAACCATACAGCAAGATTTGATGGAGATGTTTTCCCATTGAGGAGTGGCAGGTCTGACTTTCATGACAATTTCTTGGCCCATTCTGGTTTCCTGCCTGTGCTCCCGCCAATCTGTCCTTTCTGTGACATGTTCCTGAGCTGTCTTAACACTCTCTTGGTCCTCTCAGTGATTTCAATCCTTGTTGCCATTGGACACCTCTGTTTCCTTTCTGCAGGAATACTAGATAAAAGGATGGTCTGTCTCAGCACGCCTGGCTGCTCAGGCCATATTTTAAGGATGACTGGACATGTCAGGCATGCAACTGCATCTTAATCCAGTTTTGTGTAACAACTGCAGTGTTTGATTCAAGTGTGTGAACAGAAGGTGTGAGCCCAGTCACGTCTCATTTCTCAGTGTCCTCAGCNCATTGGACACCTCTGTTTCCTTTCTGCAGGAATACTAGATAAAAGGATGGTCTGTCTCAGCACGCCTGGCTGCTCAGGCCATATTTTAAGGATGACTGGACATGTCAGGCATGCAACTGCATCTTAATCCAGTTTTGTGTAACAACTGCAGTGTTTGATTCAAGTGTGTGAACAGAAGGTGTGAGCCCAGTCACGTCTCATTTCTCAGTGTCCTCAGCTTGTCATTCCTCTGACTGGAGGAATTTCTCAGTGTCCTCAGCTTGTCATTCCTCTGACTGGAGGACACTGGATAACTCTTGGATAATCTGATCTCATATGTACCATCACTGCTGTTGCTGAAGTAAGAGAAGGATGAAATCTGGGCAAGGAAACAGTACAGCTTCGGTTTAAACAGAGGTTTCTCATTTCACTTCTTTTGGTGACAGAAGTCTGTGACATCAATAAAAAGCATGAATAATGTAATTTAATGTGGTCGATGCTCAGAACAGGCTTATTTCACCTAAATAAGCCAACATTCAAAACAAAGGTTGCAGTGCTTCCACTTCAGTGTGGTTCTTCAAGGCTCCACTTACCAGGGTTTGTAAGGCTCTCTGGGCATACAAAATACTAGTTTTGTACCTCATTATTCAAAAATATCAGTTTAACATTATCTCCACAGACAGTGTGTAAATATATATGTAAACACTACAGCACATGTCTACACACAGCTCCTCGGTACAGCATGACAGTGCATGGCAGAATCGAGTTGTATTCAAAACCTTATGAAAAAGCCAAAAGAAAAGGCTCACAAAATCCAGACTGTCTGAAGACAAGCCCTGCCTCCGTGATGGTGACACAAGGGTTTCTGCAGCTGTAATACATAGACCTTACACTTTTAATTAAGCAGATGCAATTTTCGTGTTGTTCCTGTCTCATATCTAATTTGTACCCACAGGAAAGATTCCCAAATGTAACATTTTGTGTATTTTGAAAAAAAAGATAATTGAAATTTAAAACACTGCAGGGAGTGTGAGATGTAGGGAAACAGCAGTCTTTAATTGGTTGATCTTAGAAACAATATTTGAAAATCGGAAGTACAAAATCTTGTCTCTTTCCAACAGAGCTGAAGTATTTCAACAAACTTATCCACATTCAGCCAAGGTAAATGGCAGGTCAGGAGGCAATGGAAAAATAGCTCTCCTTCCCAAGAAGCCAAAACAACTTCCTTCATTGTAGTCATGAGAAGGGTATAAAAACTGGAAACAAATACCAAATTTTCTGCTAATGAATTAACCCGCTAATTTTTTAAATTCCTGATAAGCAATATTGCTGCCTAGACAATGACTTGTGGGACTGTGGAGGAAACTGGCTGGGTAATGATATAATCTCTTTCTGCTTTGCAGTGTATTTTATTTTCTACTTTGTTTGGGAGAGAAGTACTGGTCCAAGAAAACAGAGATCGATTTACAAAGCACTTTGGAGAAGTGCAAGTTTATTAGACTTTTCTGAGAATGGCATGTTTTTCTCACCAAATCTTGAAATCTGTCTTAAAAACAAACATTTCAGTGTGTGCAGCTTCTTTGTTTCTCTTTTCATAAAGTCTCTCACCTGGGCTTGACCTGCAGTATGTGTGGCACCTACTGGGGTAGAATTCTGTATGAGAAGGGAGAAGGAATGAAAACATTTCAAAATTATTATTAAAAATTGGAGATTTACTTCCATGGAATTTTCTCCAGAGTGGAAGCAATGTAGGCAGGCAGAAGAAGGAAGGAAGCAAGGAAGGAAGGAAGGAAGGAAGGAAGGAAGGAAGGAAGGAAGGAAGGAAGGAAGGAAGAAAAAGCTTTTATTAAAATGGTCTTTCCATAGTACCCCGATGAAACACTGGCTGTGATCAGAGCTATAATGAGTATCTAGTCCTTAGTCAACTTAATTGTTACAAATGCAGATTAGACTGCATACAGTAAGGAAAACACTATCTAAAATCTGCTTTAAAAGTTATTTAACCAGGACAAGTCATCTGGGAAAGTAAAAATATTTCTAACTGGAAAAATATTTCTCTATAGCTGAGCTAGGCCTGACAGCAAACCTTAATGAATTATTAGTACCTTTATTGTTTTCTTTGGCCCCTGTGCACTATATTTGTAAAAAAAGTCAGTAAAAAAGAGAACAATTGTAAAAAGCAAATATTTTGTACAAAAATACAAAGTTTTAAAAGCTCTTAAAAGTATATTCCATATTATTGATAAGAGTTGGACTATATATATATATTTATATAAAATCTATATATTCGTGTATCTGTATAATTTTCCTACATTTGGGATTTTAGCAAATGAAGCAACTGTTTACACAGTTGCTTTATATGTTTTTCTGTATGGGTGACCAACTGTCTTACTCAGATTGATAGAATGTCTTTTCTCAGAAGACACAAGCTGCTTATGGATGTGGTTACTGGTTGGGAAGAAAATTTAAAACAGAATTAGTCCAACAGTATTTCCTGACGCTGAGGGTTGAAAGGCTTTAAATAATTACAGTATGCTGGAGAAGAGTTACTGCTGAATTCCTTGATGCTTTTAAATCAGTTTTCAGTGCTTGCTTTTTTCTGTTTTCTTTTTTTTTTTTTTAATTTTGGAAGTCAGTGTTTCTCTTTCCCAGGATTTTCTTCTTCTTCTTTACGTAAATTTCCTTAATATGAAGGTATCTGTAATGTCACAGCCTATTACACTCCAAGAACTTGCCCTACAGTATAAGAGAAAACAAGAAAAACAAAGAGAAAAAAAATCCTTAAAAAGCCTGTGAAGATTAAACACATTTCCAGAAAGAAAACTTACAGAGATCAAGGTACGTAAAAAAATTTGAGCAGACTCATATTCAGATCCTGTAAGTCCTGGAGGATAAATATTTGGAAACCTTGACGTTTACTTAAAATAACAAATGTACGTAGGAAAACCAGGGTAAATGATATTGTTACTTAAACTTGGGTCCTTCCCTCTGGACATCCAAACAGAATTATACACACAAAGCTTGTTCAGCACTTAGTTTTTGTCTTAGGAGACTATGGATGGGATGTAATTTTGGTTCTAGCTGACATTTATGTCTGCCTTCACTGAAATTCAACTGACAAGCTTCCAACTGGAGGAGCCAGGCACCCTTGGCAAAGCAATGTTTAAACAGGTTGTATGGAGGAGATAACGTTTCAGGCAGAGCCCCACCATGAACACAAACAGCAGCTTTGACCACGTTCTGTGACGATGGGGCCGGGCTCTAAGCAGCCATGGGAACCACCTGCCCTCTGCTCCTGAAGAAATGCCTGTGTCAACAGAACGAGATGCCCTGTGGCAAACACCTGGCTGACTGCTGGGCCACACTGGCAGTTTATGAGTCCTTCACTCCAGCTGCAACTGATGAGATGCTTATGGCCTATGGACCCAGCTTCTCAGTCCCATGGGACATCTCCTGGCAGGGATGGGAATTTATTTTAAGATCTCCTTAGCAGTCACAAAGTGCCTCCTATTGCACAGACTTTCAAAACAGTCTTTTTAGGTTTTGAATGCTGGTTCCTGAGCCACCCGAAGGCCAGCTTTCTCTGTTGTGTAGCCACTGACCCTATAAAGACAGCTTCCAGTGTGGGTAGGATCTGGAGCACGTGCCAAATCACCCCCAAAATTTTAGGCACATGTGAAGCCTACAGGAAATGGTCAAGATGCTGAGCATTTGCAACTGGATCTGAGTAGAAGTGCTCCACATGTGATTCCTCCTCTTCCTCAACAAGGCACTGCCGTAGCATTTAGCCAAGATCTCACCTCTAGCTGTGGGACATTTACTATGGGCAAGATGAAATAATCAAATCAAGGGCCTTACTTACCT
This sequence comes from Oxylabes madagascariensis, assembly GCA_013400675.1. Lineage (NCBI taxonomy): Eukaryota > Metazoa > Chordata > Aves > Passeriformes > Timaliidae > Oxylabes > Oxylabes madagascariensis. The sequence continues at coordinate 13,423 of VYZR01074010.1, read as the reverse complement.
TTGTCCATATCTTTTTCACAAATGAAATTGTTAACGTCTTCACAGTAGAAGTCATTCCAGAGTCCAGCATAGATCAACCCAGCGCAGTCTTCCCCTGGCCCGTGCCCATGACTCCAGTTATCAGGCTGCCCAGTTTTCCAGTTTCTTTCCACAAAAAAGCAAGAGATATGATTGCACAACACAGCACACATGGCAGGTTTTCACCACAAGAAATTAACGAAAACATCATGAGATCTGTTCTGAACGGGAAATACACATTGAAACAAACAATACATGACTCTTGCTGAAAATGAAAAACAGATGTATTACAGAGAAGGGAATCTATTTGGCCTCAGGCTGCCAAAACTCAGAGACCTAAATTTAGACCAATGAACTTTATTTTAGTTTCTGAGTGTACATGCACACACAGTGGGAGTGCTCCATGCTCCGTGTGCATTGCTCCAAGCCTGCAAAACCTGCACACCACACTCCCGCTGGCAGATGGGACTGAGAAGAACCCACAGGCTCAGAGGTACTGCCAAAATGGCAACAGCTTGCCCTTGCTCACTGCAAAGGCACTCAGCCTTCTGACTGCGCCAAAGGTGGGCATCTTGGGAGGAACAGCAAAGATCCATGTGTTTTAGGGACACGTGCTCAGATGGGAAGGGAATTCTATTGACTTTTAAGAAATGCACATAGAGTATTTACACACATCTTTTGAGATCATTAGCTTTGATGGCAAAATTGAAGGTAGCAAGTAAAAAATCTTGCAGCAAGTGTTTCCTCATCCTGTTTTTTGTTTAACAAGTGAGAAATGCTTCCCAACTCAGGACTTAAAAGCGCCGTTCTCCTGAAGAAACAGGTTGCTGAAGGGAGCTTGTGATTGCTGGCTGACACAGTCCATGCTCAGCTAAAAAACATGGCTGACATACAGCATCCAACCAGGCACCTGGGAGGATACACAGCTTTCCAGAAGTAATGAAATACTCCAAAAATCTGTAACCAACAGCTCTGAGGTTATGACAGAGCACCTAAAACCATGGTGTAGTGGAAATCTACTAAAAGCAGCACCTTAAGTAGGGTCAGTCACAGTGCTGCCATAAAGAGGAAGAAAGATGAAAATGGGAAAGGAAAAAAGGGGAAAATATTACGGCTCATTTGAAATGAATCTGACTTTTTCCATGTTTTTCATCTAAATGAACACCAGTGAGATCACAGCTAATCATTTCGTAACATCTGCCTGACTGTTGTAGCCTGTTTTTCTGAAGCACAGCATGTTCAGATCTATAAACTCTTTAGTCTACTCCTCAGTATTAAAAATTTGGGTGGTTGCAATCTGTTCCATTTAGGACAAATTAGGTGTAGCCCTAGGATTCCTGGACAGCTGCCAATTCAGTTCTCAGCTGGCCAAAGTATAGACACCCTCATTTCATGTATTTTCCTTATGTTGAATGCTTTCCACTTGGATTTGGGCTTTATCTAAAGACTGGTCATTTTTTATCAGAATGAGTACTCTATTTATAGCCAGTTGTAATGCAAATAAGGAAAATTCAAACCAAAACAGTAAAACTGTGCTTTCCATCTCAACTTTATAATAAAAGTCAGAAGCAAAAGTCTTGGCAAGAAACACTGCACTGCGTAGTTATGTGATTCTTTCATTCAACATTCAGTTTTCTTCCTGGCAAGGAAAGGAATCCTTGTGCATGGAGAAGGAAGAGAGAAAGAACCCCAGCACCCTCAGTAACAAATTAAATTATTGGCATCTACAACCATCTGGATCCATTCGATAATTTCTAGATGCTGCTTTTGCAAGTGCCAGCAAGAGTGATAGCATTGCTTTTTATTTACGTACGTGTAAACTGGTAAGGATCCATCCAACCATCTCCATTCATTTTCCTTCTCTGAATCTGTTAGTCCAATCCAGAAGCTGCCTTTCCCAAAAATCTGCCTTTTTATCCATTGCTGTGAAAGAAAGATCTTAGTCCATAACAAGGACAACGGTCTTTGGAGCCAATAAACGACACTGGTTTCATGAACCTCTTGTTATTAGAATAGGGAGGGCCAGAGAAATTTTTCTAAGCTGAAGACATGTTGGAGGAGTTGGCCTTGGGACCCCTTGCCCGGATAAGAATCCCTTTCAGTGTTTGCAATGAGGTAGAGAGAGCTGGGCATGAAAATTAGGTTGACATAAAGTCACAGCTGATATCTTATTGAAAAAATCCCATAGATTAAGGAATTGTATCTTGACATCCCCACTGCCATGTTGAATAGTATTAAAAATATAGTGAGATTAAAGATACTTTTGGGTCATACTAGTCAGATAATTTAAAATTAAATTATATTCACTGCTGCAAAAAATACTTTGCTAGTACACTAGGCACAATGGATTCCATCTTTAAAAGTTCAAAACTTCTACAATTCTCAGCAGCTTTTCTGACTGCCCTGTCCCCACCACCTTCAGGGTCAGCATCAGTTCTGCTCACACTACCCTTCTGCACAGGGAGAAGCTGCTGATCAGGCAGAGGCTGAACAAAATTCTAATGAGTCGATCAATGTTTACTTCTACTATATGAATTCATGGTGCTCTCAGCTTCCCACTATCTTGTGGTTTCTACATGTTAAACAACTTCAAACTCCCTCCTTGAAAGACAGCAAGAGAAGGTAAGTACCTGCTCCTCTTTGTTGTTGATGATAACCAAGCGCGATGCTTTCTCTTCACAGAATAACTTTGCCTCTTCAAAAATTTCTCTTTCAACTGAAAAGTAGTAGCACTTTTCCGTATAGTTCTTCCAATGGGGAGAACAACCTGTGATGTGAAAATTTTTTTTTGTGTTAAGCCTGTTATTGGTCACTCAATGGAGCAGTAATAGGGCCAGTAACAAATGGAGGAACCCATACCCATCTACAGCATGCAGTGTGTTGATGGCTTACCATTAGCCTCGGGTACGGGCGTAGGTTCACTCTGTAGTGCCATTGGCATCCCTGGACCTGGCGGCCCTGGTGGGCCAGGTGGGCCCTTCGGTCCAGGCAGCCCAGGGACTCCAGGTAGTCCTGTTAGTCCTCGTGGTCCTGGCAGCCCTGGGCTTCCCACAGTTCCTTGCAGGCCCTGAAATCCTGGTGGGCCTTGAGGCCCTGGTGGACCATCCTTGCCTGGTGGCCCTGGTGGCCCTGGGTCTCCATTTGGTCCAGGCAGACCTGTCTTGCCAGGAGAACCTCTCTGACCTTTGGAGCCGGGCGATCCTCTTGAACCTTTCCCTCCTTTTTCTCCTGGTGGCCCAGCTGGCCCAGGTGGGCCCTTCTCACCTGCAGGTCCTGGTGGTCCGGGCTCTCCTTTCTCTCCTTTTTGTCCTTTTAGGCCAGCAGGGCCAAGAGGACCTTGAGGGCCTCTGTCACCTTTAGGTCCCCTTGGACCAGGAGGGCCTGAAACAATGTAAGCATGCAAAGTGGGGATATGCAGAGAAAACAAAACAAAAAGCCCATGTGGGTGGGCTTGTTTAATACATCTCAGACCAGTACCACTGGATATTTAACACAGAAACTGGGCTAACAGCTGCTTTTATCAGTGCTTGTGCAGCTGCTTTCCAGGTCTGATACACTGTTGTTCTTTCTGTGACCTCCACAAAATACAGGATACAAAAAATACTCTCTATTTTGTGTATATGTATGACACACCCAGTCATGTGAACTGGACAGTGGCACTGTGCCTCCGGTGACCAGCCAAGGTCTCTTCAAAACTCTGTGCACTAGTCTATACCAGTTTATGCACTAGTCCTGTGTTTTGGTGGTCCCATTCCCTCACCCTGCCACGCTCCCTTCCCTTCTAGTCTCATCTCTCTGCTCCAGGACTTTTTTCTCCTTATTGTGTTTGTTGGTCTGTCAATAAGGGGGTGTCAAAAACAGACAAAATGATGGATAGTGAGCAAAAGGCCAACTGTGGGAAAGACCAGAAGTTGCAAATTGGCCAGTTCTAACAACACAGGGAATAATAACCCACAACAGGAAATGGCAATACTGTGACAGCAATAAACAACAAAACAATTTGGGATTCTGTTCATGGATGAGTAAATCCCTTGTCAATACCTTCCCACCCCCAGCACCAATCTACATAATTCAAACTCCTCCACAGACAGATTTCCAAGCTGGAATCATTTAGGCCTTGTTGAAATGAGAACGGTTAAGATTACTGACATGTAATCTTGGCTCTAATGCAGCCTTAGTTTATTTGGAGCAATGGATTTATATTTGTGATTAGAGTTTTATACTGGTTCACATCTGATTGGAAATATGAGTGTTCTTTTCATTTGGGGTAATAGTTGGCTGGGAGAAACCTCCTAAACCTGATGCTATTTATTTCTGGAGAAAATAAAGCATCCCTGGATTAAAAACTAAGCAAAGTAGGATGTTTTCTGGCAGACTAACAACTGGCTTAAAGTGAAATAGCAACTTGTTTTTCAGTAAGGGTGGACCTTTCTGGGAATAGTCCAACATATATTTTTTAGCCATTTCCTTCTTACTGGGGATTGGTTTCTTGACGTTCCACACCTTCACTCGCTTATTTTAGAAACTAAATCAAAAGCAGATCCAGTCAGTCAGTCAGACAGAATAAAATTTTGCTAAGTCAGAACTTTCTTTCATAATATACCCATTTTAGCTGTGTAAAAAAGGCATAGAAAAATTAGTATGGAAAATTCAAGCTACACGTACATTTCAAAAGTTTAGGATTATATAATGGAAAAACCCAGGACTCTGTACCAGTTTGCACTAACTTCCACAGAACTAAGGAAGCAATGCAAGCAGGAATTCAGCACACACACATCATTAGGGAAGCTGCATACCTTGTAGGATAGTGAAGTTTTTGATGAGCTGGCCATGTTTGGAATCCACCAGCTTCATTTCTTCCATAATGACTGACAAATTGGCAACTTCAACATCTAACCTTGACCTCATCAAATCCTGTTGCACCTTGAGAGATGCAGAGTCTATGCGAATATTGGCTAGTGTGCTGTTCATAAAAATCAGCTCATCTGAGTGTTTACTCAAGGTGTCTGTACAAGTTGTCCTGACCTCATTGAGATTGCTCGTCAGTGTCCGTAGGTGGTGAGCAGTGTAGGTGATGTTGCTGATGATATTGACTATATCGGTTTCAAAGACCTGGAACCTTTCTTCCAGATGGCTGAATTTGGCAGCAGTTCTGTTTTCATCTCCTTTATGCTGTTCCTGGAGATCCTTTAGACTTTGTTCATTGGCTTGGGCAATTGTGGTGATGTTCTCCATCTGCCCACTGAAGGAGCTGAGCTGATTGTTCATGTCTTCAAGTGTATCATTGTTGGCTTTTGCCATTGCTGAGTTGTTGGCAGCCAAAGCCTGTAAATTGTGTACTTTCTCCTTAAGCCAGTCAGTGTCCTTCTGGGCCTGAATGACAACCTGCTGCAGATTTTGAAAGTCATTCTTGATTCTTAGAATAGCTGAGTTTGTATCTTCCATTGATTTCTGTAAGTCACTGATAAGATTTCTTTGCTGTATTTGAGTCAGGTTTAAGTTGTTCAGGCTCATCATGATCACATTATAAGAATGCTCTTGGCTTTGCAAGTTTGTTTGTATATTACTTGTGTCCTGTTGAAGATTGTTGATATAGCCAGTGTATGCCTGAAGAGTCTTATTGACACTGATGATCATGAAAGAGTTACTGTCTAAGGCACTTTTCATTTGGTTCTGTCTGTCATCTAATACATTTCCAGACTCTTGCAGCTTCTCCAGTGTGTCTTTGTTTCTGGTAGTTTTCTCTGCAATGTCATGAAGTTGCTGACGAAGAGCCAGAATGTCAGATCTGAAGCTGGACAGTTCAGTGTTAGTATTCAAGGCTTTTTGTCCAGCTTGGTCGTCTGTTGAATAAAAAAAATGGAAAGACTTCAGGGTTTTTTTTTAAACACAGTATAAAACAGCACAGTGTGTTTTAAGAACAGTCAGGTTGTCAAACAGTTCAGTACAACTTTCATGCTATCTTTTCCAGTAAAGAGAAACCACTAAGCAAAGTTCTGCCTCTAGACAGAGAAAAAAAGCAAAAAGGAATTGATGGAGACCTTGTGTCTTGCTGAGGAGAACAAAATGGCGATTCTATCATCACAAATGGGTAAAACTGTGGTTAGAAACTGATGAGTATGTGCAGTCAAGAATGCTGTGTTCTGAATGAAAACCGAATGGGAAACAGAATTCAAAACATTAAAGAGGTATCAGCAAGTGCAGGTTTTGAAGTTAGAACTGGATTTTGCTGAAAGCTCAGAAGTTTATTTTTTCTGATCATATTTTCTTCTTTCTTTTGATTGCAAATGGAATACCTTCATTGTGATTTAGTACATATAGTTCCAATTTTTAAAATCTTGGGTTTAGTTTTAAGTAAGTTCTCATACTTATTTTAAAGCAATCTGGGTTAAAGACAAAAGCTTTGCCAGCAGGCTACTTCAGACATGTCAGGATAAGATATATTTCTGGTTTTCTCTCTAATACTTTGTTATTGCTTTTAATGACATTTATTTCGCCATTGTTGTTTCCTCGTGTTCTGAGTTTGAGGAAGGCAAAACCTATAATCTTTGAGGAACATCTCTGCTTGTGCTTACATTGCCCTATGGAATACTTCTGGAAGCTTGTCCAAGTATGATAAAGCATTTGAGATTGCACAGCCTATCATCCAGGACATAGAAACCAAGGAAATAAGCAGTCAACACTTGCTTTCAGGAAAGACTCCCTTGCTTGACCTCAATCACTTCACTATCCTGCTCACAGTCCATATATTTTTGTCCTCATCTAAGTGTAGCTATATTTATGCATTAGACAGTCTCAATTCCATAATTTCAGATGATGCCAAGAGACAGAAGTATGGTTTTCATAAATTACAGTGATTGCAGCTGTGTATAGTTCTTTTGTCTGGTGTGATTGAGTGAGTCATGATGGCAAATGTCAAATGATGGCTTGTGAGACTTCAGCTTGAAGTGTTTATGGAGTCTTTTGTGGATGGACATTTTCCTGAGCACCGTTCCTCTCCCTGCCACTTCTCTCGCTCCCAGATCTTTGCAGCTCTGACTCTATGTTTACCTCTTGGCTATAGTTCATTTTGTACTGTGTTCCTCACATAGCTCTGACAACTGCCAGGTCCACATACAGCTAATCCCTGAAGGCCTATTTTCCATTCACGACACACTTTTATCCTTCTGGCCCTACAGCACTTATCTTACTTTCATGTCCCCTACTCAAACTGCTCCAGAACATCCCTAACTTCCTCCATGGCAAGTCCACTTAAATGGGAACTGATGATTCTGACCATCTCACTGAGCATCCATCCAGCAGTGTGTAAAAATATATGGGCATGAAAGAAGCAAAGGGGCTCCAAGTTGTGAAAATTTAATCAGCGTAATATAATAACCCAAGTAAAATCCAAAAGGTTGCACGAGCTTTAAAGTGTAACATTTACTTCTGTAGATGTGTCAGTAAAAGAATATGTCACTGAATTACCCCATGTCTTTGAACTAAATGCAGTGTGCAAATACTTTAGAAGTCAGCTCTTTTTTGAGAGAAAAAAGTTATAAAAATTTATAATTAAGCTGCAAGCAAGGAAGTTTTCCTAGAAATACCTGTCTCAATATAT
>VYZR01073900.1:10398-41757 GCA_013400675.1 Oxylabes madagascariensis | reverse complement strand
TCAGCAACTCATTAAATAAAAAGAACATGATGGAAAACGGATGATCGCAATATTAAATATTAAAAGCTGAAAGCAGTCTGAATAGAAATGTCAGGTCTTTACTGCCTTACGAGGAAAGGGTGTTTTGCAACAAGACTACGGGTTGCCAATGAATTTTACTGCATTTAGTCACAGCTCTGCTCCACAGGAGTTGAACAGGTAACACATTTATAACTACGCAATAGAGACAAAGGTGAAATAGCTGTTCTTAAACAGGGAAAGCTGGCTAAACCAGTGGTTTCAAACCTTTTGAGATTTATTGCCAGTCATAAATGTATACAACGCATTCTCAGTCTGCATTTTAGAAGCATACCACAGCAAAATTCTAGTAGCAGTAAGTTCTCACACAGCAGGAAATGTAAAACAAAATATCTGGAAATAAGGATCATCAGTTGTTATAAGGCATTTGGGACAGATCTTCGAATGACATAAGCGTCTACAACTCCACGAGCCCTGGTGGAGCCAGGACACTTTGCAACATATGAGGATCTGCTTCCTGGAGAAAATGAGCTCAAGCTTGCTAGTTCACACCTCAGCCAAACACCCCGTTTATGATACCTCTTGTGCTACCTGTTTATGCTACCCTATGACTTTCTGCCTTTCAGATCCAGAAGATGCAGTCAGTCCCAGTTATATAAATCCTTCAGAGAGCATAACAGCACCAGCTCAGGTCTCCAGATGTTTAACAGAAGCACAGCACAGCAAAAGCTGCTTCTGATGCAGGTCAGATGGATTATCTGTTGATGGTGCAGATGCTGCTGAAGGCTTAACTTCCACAGCCAGCTGTTTTGTGGTTTTGCTTCTGGGGGAGAGTGTCTGGGAGCTGTGCACCCCTCTCAGCACAGCTCTGCAGCTGAAGAGGAGTGGCTGACGACCACACATCTCAAGACCGGGCAATGCTAGTAAAACAGCCTAAATGGTTTGGAGACATTTGCCTACAGGTACTTTGCTACTGCAGCAGCAAGGACAGCACACATAGCCACATACACTTACCAAAGACATAAAGCCTACAGATTAAAAAAATCCAAAAACCAACTGTTTTTTGGAGACTGTAGGCAGGTCTGACTTATACTGCCCACACAGGAGAGACAAGTGCTTCAAGTGGGTCTGAGCATGTGAAAAGAGAGGACACAGCTTTCATTCCTATTCATTATAAACTTCAGCAGTAGCAGGATGTCTGCAGGAATAAGAAAAAAAAGAAAACAAAAAAATGTCATGCCAACACACACCTATCAGGTGCATGATAAGAAGCTCCTTTCTATACTTATTTCTGGATGAGCCCCAAAACAGTGATCTCTGCAGGAACTAGTGGGTAGTTGTGTGTGTACATACATGCTCCTCCTCTGCTTGTAGCCACAACTCTTGGAAGTGCACAGAAGCTCTGGATATTTGCACGCAGCGATTATTCCGCTTCTTCTGCCTTCCAAGGAAATTAAGATAATGTGAGGCTTTCTCTTTTTTTGTGACAGAAAAAAAACCGGGATTTCACCCTGAAAGCAGTGGATCACAAAGAAGAATCTGAAATAACACAACAAAAAAGAGAAGTTTTGAGATGGCTTTTGAAGGACACAACCAGAAAGACATTCTTGTGAGAGACATCTTACAAACAGTTCAACAGAAACATAATGGAGAGATGCAAAACTCTCCCAGTCCAGCAAATGAAAAAAGAGTGCAATTGCATATTTAAAACTGAAGACCATGCATCATTAACCTAGTTTAGCTGATGGAGATTTTATGACAGGCCATTGCACAGCCTGCCTTGGGCAAAGAGGCTCCCAGTGTTGTTTAAGCAGTTATGCAGTTGAATCAGGTAACAGAAATAGATGGCAAAGCCACACTCCATGATGCAAACAAACCACCAACTGCCCGGGCTCAGGAAACACCTTCCCACACTGGTAAATGATGACACAGCAGCCCATCAGGGGAAGCTTTATGTGTTCCTCTCACTGATCACAAAAACAGGAAACCGAATGGAACAGATCATGGGTCTGAACTGTCACAGACATGTGCTGCAACCTCCTCTCATTCACTTAATGCTAAAGCAGAATTTTTCTTTTGAAGACCAGAAAGCCCATTATGAAGCCCTTGTCCCACTCCCCTCAGCTTCTGACACCACTGGATTTCAACAAGTTATGCCTGCACTGCACTCAGCAACTTTAGCAGAAACACGTTTTTATTTCAGAAAATATTACAATAACTAATTTCCTTCACTACTATTTTAACTCTATCTCCAGGAACTATCCACCTCAGACTCAACAATATCACAAGATAATCTAAGGTGAGAAAATATTTCATTTAATAACACTGGTAAGGACAAGATTACTCTCACTCTCACAGCACTGTATTGACATTCCAAACTGTTACCAGTCCACTATTGGCTCTGCATCCCTCTGACTGTATTTTGAGCAAGTGAAGAGGACAAGGAAGGTTGGGAGCCTGCAGACAGCATCTCCACACTCCCTTTGGTGACTGCCATAGCATTCAGGTAAGATACTGTTTGCTGGGCTCTCCCACAGGTAACAGTTGCAGGCAAAGTTTAAAACTCTTGTAATCAGCAGGAGTCCTTAATGTTACTGCTATCAGTCAGGATGTGACAACTGCACAAAAATATTATTTAACTTTGGCAAGCTTCTTTTGAGGGAAAGAAAAACACCTCAGGTATCAGTTCTTAGCTTAGGTGTTGTCATAACTGTAAAAGCCGAACTCACTGTGAGCCAAAGAGCTGCTTTGCATGTTCTCCTGCCAGTGAGGTCCAGCTCTAATTGTGCCAGGGCAAAAACTTCTCCTGGAGCAGCCATATCTTCCCACATGCACTTTTGAGAGAACATGCTGTGTCCCACTCCAGCTCTGCCTTCTCCTTCCAGTTTTCTGCCCAGACAAAGATGATCTAATGTATGTCTCTCTTCATGCAGGCCCTGAGCTGAACCCTAAAGATCACTTGTGCAATCTAGCTGTGGTCTCATTCAGCTCAGCAGCTGCTTCTTCCCAGGGCTCCAGCCTGGAGGAGGCCAAATGGCTTTCAGCACATCTGCACACGCAGCCCAGGCACAGTGCACCAGAGTACATCACAAAGAAGAACTAATTGCTCCTGCCTACTTCCCTGAAGAAAAATAAAGCTGAGCAGGTGTGTGTGCTGGAGCTATTGTGCTACAGGAACAACTGCTTCTGCATTTCAGACACCCCTTGGAGAAGGGGAACAAACCCTGGCACGAGTACAGGATCCAAAGCTGTCCTTCTGACAGGGGCCCCAGGAACACCCTGACTCTGGTTTAGCACTACAGCCTTGCACCTGCAGCCCTGAAATGCAGACTTAATCCAATCCTACCCCAGTATGCAAAACATTAATAATATAATTTACAAGGGCCAAAAGAAAAATTTCCATAAATCTGAACCAGTTTTTCTTGTGTGAGATTTATATTTGAATTAAGAAGGAAACATTATAAATCTATCCCATGATAAGGCTTAAAACTTGGAATTTTAATATGCTGAATCCCCTATGCTCTGGGCTGTAAAAGTTGATATAATGTTTCTTCCTAATGTTGCATTAGGCAAGTAACCAATTCATCCAATTACTGATCTGACAACACTGTTCCTGTGAACTGAAGATGAATTCACTGACTTGGACAAGAATGTACAATATTGTATGTATTGGGGCAGTCGACACAAAAGAATAAATCCATTACGTTGGACTGCAGATCTTTCTGGATTCAGATGGAAAACGGCAAAGCAAGAGTTGAAGTCAGGACACCAGTAAAGAAAGCTGAAGAGACTAAAATATCTGTAAAAAGAATTTGGCTTTTGATGAGAACATGGAAAGAATTCAACATAAGATAAGTCCTTTGCTCTAAGCAGATTAGGAACAAATCACAACAATCACCAATTGTTACTTTATAATCTAACTTAAAACTTAAGACTTTCTTTATGTATTCTGTGTCAGGTTTTAATCCAGTTTTTTTCTCTTTCTGCCATTAATGCCAAGAAGCCACGAAAATAGAACTGTTAGCAGTCCTTCTATAGCTCTGATACCGAAGAAAACTGGAAACATCTGGATTCATTTTTCAACAGGACAGCCAAGAAGAAGGTATTTCAGGCAAGAGCATCTGCCTGTGGAGTTCCCTAACATGGCTAAACTTGTCTAGTTTTGAGAAGATGGCTCTTGGAAACCAACTCAATGCAACACTGAAAAAGAGCATTAAATGGCAGTCAGGACTCCTCAGCCGCTGCCATGACCACAGAGCCTTACAGAAAACACATGGATACACATATAACATAGCTCTCACATATAACAAATAGCTCTTCTGTATATTTGGGGGGAAAAAAGAAAAAAAAAGAAAAGAAAGAAGGGAACCCAAGCAGTTTTGCATGGAAAAATAGTTTAATTACCATTAAAACAAGACTGAAGATGGACAATTTCTTCACATATACATGGGCACACACATCTACTGCTTTGTTTTAGGTGAAGCAGGTTTTTAGGTGAAGCAGATAGAAGAGACACAAAGACTATTAAAAACCACATAATTATTATCCTGTTTCATAATGAAAACAAAAACCCCATCAATTATGGAGTTTCCATTGGGTGAGGGTTCCCTGTTCAGCAGTTCTGCTCCATACTGTCACTGCAGAACCAGTTATACAGGGATGAGAGGAAGCAAACGTAGGTTGTATAGATGAAAGCTAAAAGACAACGTCTGAGATTAAGAAAGGAAAGGTGACTAAAGTACATTTCATATATGAAAACAGGTTAAATGAATGAATCAAGAACAGGAAATGGGAGCTGATCTTAATAATTCAAATCCAAACCAGATTGGGAGTATGGCTCTGCAGGGCATGTGTACTGAGCTCAGGAAGCTACCTAAACACACACTGAAATAAAAGTCCAGAAGGATACTGTCCTTATAAAATACAACTATTTATTACTTTTTGCATTAAATCCACCCAGACCAGGAGCCCAGAACCACTTTAACAGCCCCATCAGTGCCTCTCAGAGAGCTGTACTGGCTGGAGTTGTTGGCAGCTGCCCAGCCAGATGAGTGGTAACCAGGCATTGTGTAACAGAGGCATTTTTCAAGGAGTTTGCACAGACATGAGGAGAAACAGCAGAAATCAAAACGGTCTCAATTTAATGGCAGTATCTAAGATCCCAGTCATTATTGGCCAAATGCTGCCAGAACTCTGGGACATGGTGGTGGGGCTCTTGCTCCCTTCTGAGAAGGCAGAGGTCCTGAGAGCAGAAGTTGGCAGCATGAAGCTACCATTCTCTGCTTTCCCTTAGGACATAACTGTTTAACAGTGAACAATAGCTACCCCATAAATGTTTTGGNAAAAAAAGTCCCCCAAAATTTTTTTTTTTTTTTTTTTTTTTTTTTTTTTTTTTTTTTTGTTGTTGTTGTTTTTTTTATCCTATTGAGTTGAAATCAACACTCTTCCTAAGAGAGGAAGATTGGAAGAACCCATGATTTCACATACAGGTGAAACTAGATCTGAAATTACATGTACCACTGAATGGAATGAAAGCCAGAGCAATTTAGGCAGATGTTCTGTGTTTTATTAAGGCTTCATGGAAGAATTTTTTTTGCAACTCTGGTCACTGCTGAGAAGACAGAGAACCTGAATGGGAAAGTCAGAAAGAGTACCTAATGTAGAGACCAACAACTCAGTTTTGCAAAAGTAAATCATGGAGAAAAAAACCCCAACAAAACCAACACAGAATTAAAAGTTTTAGAATTTCCCCCTATTACAAAATTAAACTGGTCTTGAGAATGTTTCGTTGTCAATTAGGAGCACTAAACAGCAAAATTTATTTTAGAAACAGGAGACACAACTTGCTTTTGTATCAGTTCACCACTAATCACAAAGGCACTGCTCAAGTGACTTTCCAACCTTATCCTGACCAACCCTCCTCTCTGCATGGCAGGGGCTTTCCTTATTGGAAGAATTACAAGCACAGTGGACTGGCTTTATAGAGAGAATTCTGCCACAGCTTTGCATTTCTTTGCCCTCTCCAGCCCCTGTCAAGTCCTGGTCAAGGGCTGGACCACAGTAACCATTGACCCAGCTTCGACAAGCAGGGTGGGCAAAGCCACATCCAGCCCCCTCTGCCCAGAGCCCATTCCTGCAGGAGAAGGGCCCCCCACCGCAGCTCTGCTGATGAGGCTGTCCCACAAAGCCAGGCAGCCTTAGGCTCTCGGTGCTGCAGCCAGAGCTGAGGCACCACACGTGTGCATCCATGCACCCCAGCGCGCTCTGCCGATGAGGCTGCAGGGGCTCCGGGGCCCAGAGCCAGGCACCCCTGCCCAGGCTGCAGCACCCTGCACCAGCTAAAATCCAGGTGCCAGGCTCCAAAGCATAGGTTCTAAATTAATGGAGGGCCATGGAGGTTTCAGAGTCATTGGGACATGGTCCTTCTAGACTGCTTTTTTTGGATTTCAAAGCTGGTTTAATTGCCAAAGGAGCATCTCCAGAACTCACTCTTCAGGCCATTGCAGCGACCACAAGGACCCCCCAAACATCAACACCCTTCATTTGGGACCTAATTATCTGTTCTCTCCAGTTTAAGTCTGGCTATTAGATCACTGAAAAACAAAGATTCAAAACAAAATCACCAGGGTACAATTTACAGGAAAGATAAGCTCCAGATTGACGACATAATTTTTTTTTGGCACTGAATTAGTGCAAACTTCAGCTGCAATGACAGGCAAACAAATACTCATACTAAGCTCAAGACAAGTATCCTCACTAATTCCACATGGTTTGATGTATTAAAATCATTAAAAAATATAATGGAACACAAAGAAGCTCAAGCAAACCCAGGTTCTGAACCTCTTCCCACATGAGGCTTCTCATTTTAGATGTGAAGATCCATCCTGGCTGCAGAAGGCTATCAGCCTAACTTCTCTGTGCATAAGCAATCATTCTGATGGAACCTGAGCAGCATGACTAACTAGAATGACAACATGGCTTAACTCAAACAGCGACTGTTCTACTTCAAGTCAGACCTTGCTCTGCCTTTCACTTGAAAGAGATGAGATCTTAAGTTCTCTGCTGACAGAGATTGGGTGTTGTCCTACTCAGATTAGAGAGTATATTTACCAGATTTAAGGTATCTGGGGAGATAGCAATTCAGAGTAAACAAAGCCATTCTTTTATAAAATTAAACAAGAGTCCAAAGAGGGGAGGAATAGGTGAGGATATGCATCACATAAAATTCACTAAATGAAGTAAATAGCATCTTAATCAAGCAAAACCGTTCAATAAATGTTTCACCAAAGTCAAAATGTACTTCTGGTATAAGTCACAGCAGATAGGAGAGACACAAAGACAGGAGGCCTCAGCTAGTCAAAGCCTGGCTTCCTAGTTGAGGCTGTCCTGATAAGGCAGGTCCCCTGGCCCTTACCACACATGGGGGCTGCATCTGCCTGTCCCGAACTTGCTTAAAGGGCTGGCTGCTACTGGGGGGGCTGTTCAGCTCTGCCTTGCCAGCAGCCATTCCTGCAGGGCCCAGTAAGCATGCAGCTGCACAGTGAGTTGGCCCAGCTCAGCGATTAGATACAAAATTAAATGACCAAAATAAACAACCTATTTTTTTTCTTAAAAAAAAAAAAAAAAAAGAAAAAAAAAAAAAAAGTAGTTTTTCAACTCTCCCTATGGTTGACTGCACAAGGTGGGGTCAGAATGCAGCGGGGAAAACAAGGGGCCAGAGCAGGACTGCCCGTATCACAGCCAAGCCACAGCCCTGGAGAGTGCATTTAGAGTAACTTACAACTGAAATGAAACCACCCACGAATAGGACGAACAGAGGCTGAGTGAAAAGCAAACCAGCTGATACTAAACCAGTGACAGAACAAGCAAGGAAAACAGCCTGAGGTTGAGGACAAAGAAAAAGAGACCAGCGCCTAAACTTTTTTTCCAACATTGTAAATTAATAACCATGACTGACTGAACAATCCTGCCCACATTCATTCTTTCCACAGCTTAAGAGAGAGGAATTAATCACCTGGGAATTCATCATCTAAATTAACTGCAGGGGAGGGCAGTGGAATTCATGTGACATCTGTGAAGTCCAACATACCCTCTGGGTGCAACGTTTTTAGTAGGTGTCATTTTTATGAGTATTGGCAAGAATCAAGGGACACTTTAGTAATAAATGTATTCTCTTGAAATTAAGTATTGCTTAACCACACGTATTCTGCAAATATATATTCTAATATTTAGCATACAGTTGGAAAAAGGACAAAAAATTAAACTTCCCCACTCCTGGATTCATGCTCTAGCCACTGAGTTGTAAGATCACAGCTCACCTAATGAATATTTCTGTACTAAAAGCAAGGTGAAACAGTTTCATAAGTAAGAAATCAGAGACCACCAGAACAGCACAAACGTTTATGGGTCTAGCACTCTCTTGAGAAATGAAAGACACTAAATCAGAACTTGATTCTTCACATGTGTCTCACAGCTATAGACAAAACCTAGAAAGAACAGAAAGCAGGGGGAAAGGCATGGCAATGTATTCCCTTGCACGGTTTTTAAGTAGTCCTGATCCCCTGATACGTAATCTAAAGACAGCTGGACTCTCCAAGAAGAACTTATCAAAGTACACCTCGCTTCTGGATACCTTGGACACTCAACTAATCAACACTATAAAAACTAAAGGCTCGTAAAGCAGCAAACCTCAATGCATTCAGAAGGTATCACTGGGAAAAACCTGAGCCTGCACAGATCAGAGACTGAAGGTTAGGACTGCAAGGGTCCAGCTCCAAGGTGCAGGTGCTCTCAGGATCTTTTAGATGGGAAGGCACTTGACAGCTGTGGCCCCGTGGACATCCCAAGATCTTGTTATTCTCCTGCACAATTACAGCAGGCTGACTGAAGGTGTGCATTGTAGGAACAGTCACGATATCGACCTTTTCATTCTCGTCTAGAGAAATGCATCACATGAAACACCGGGCGTGTTTCCACATCAAAGGAGAGTTACAAGACCAGCTTAATTAGAGATGGTATTTATTTCAGATTGCTGTTTAACAACCAGAATGAGCTGAAACACCCAGGAATCCAGCTTCATGGTATGCATTCAAGAACTGTGAACAGGACAGCTTGAAACCGCTTACAATTATACCTGGTGCTTTAGGAGTGCTCTTGGATACAGCAGGGCATAACTTCAGTAAATATATGTTTTCTGACACTAATTTCATCCCATACAGAGGGAAACTGCCTAGCTATAGTCACAACTTCCTTTGGAGTTTTGGCTAAACCACATCCCTAATTACTTGAAGTGTTCCTAGAGAAGATGATCTAATTAGCTATTGCTGGCCTGTGACAACGCTTAGCTGTTAATTCACACAGAATATTTGCATTTTAGAAGGCCGTTTTCATACAGCAATACCACGTTGAAACTGTTCCAAGTACAACTGAACCTCGGACCTAATTCATATGAAGATTCTATTCCCCAGTACTTCAGAATAGTTACTACATTCCTACCTGTCTACATCCCCCGAAGTCTAGCGCTCGATAGGAAGCACAGACCCCCGGCCGCCACCGCCGGGGCAGCTCCTGCTCCACGCGTTTATGGGTTTATGCCCGCAGCTGCCCTGCTCTGCCCGCGGTCCCGGACGGGGGTCCTGCCCCGGCCCCGGCCCCGGTACCTGCTGGGGGGCCCTGTCTGTNCTCCCGCCGCCGCTCGGTGCTCGGTGCGCGCCGCCCGCCCCGCCTGCCCGCAGCCGGCCCCGCCGCCAGGTGCGCTCCCTCACCCATCGCTTACTCACCCTTCGCCATCGCCCAGGGGGAGTTCCCCGCGGCTCGGGACTCTCCCGCCTCACCGGAGCTGCTCGCTGGGGCAAGCTTACCTCCAAATGGCTGCCAGTAACTCTTCTTTGGCGCTTGCTGGACCGTGACACCTGCAAAGTCGCTGCTAGAGCTGCCCCTCGCTTTGCTAGAAGCGCAACCAGGCTTCTATTTTAGAGAGAAAAAGCGGGTTTTTTCATGTTTTACAATGTTCTTAGAAAACGGCGTGTCCGGCTGGAATATGGATCCGTGTCAAGTCAGGCTTCACAGGGACACGTGAGAAAGCCCCTGCCACTAGAGTGCATAGTCTGTAGGGTAATTCAGGGATCACACACAGTTGATTGGTTCAGAATTTTCAGCCGGAAATTCTGGTTTGGAAATTTCCTTGCAAGAAGGAAAAGTTCGGTAAGTGTCAAGGTGGTTTCTCTTTGATTCTAGTTTTTGGTAACTGAAAGTGCTAAAATACCCCAAGAGGCAAATGTGAGCAAAACGTGGGGCTGGATTAGTAGGAAAAAGTGTGTATTTCTCCAAAGAAGTGCTGTTTAGACTCTGAGAGCATTAACATTTCCAGTCATTGAAGTTTTGCACAGGTGCCCTAATAGCTTTTGATTTGCAATCTTTAGTGGATTCCCCATCCACCAAGACTGTATTTTTTCTGTTACAATATTTTAAATTTTAAATTTAATAGCACCACAGATCTGCTGCTAACTAAGAATTTCATGCCTAACATCATGCAGTGTAACACAGCTACTTCAAGCTCCAGAGCCACTGTAAGGGGTGAGAGACCCTCTGCCAAAAGCACAGACAAAATTTTGAGCTAGCTAACAAAGCATCTCTGTTCATCTCTGGACAGAGCCAGTTTCAAGTACTGGGTATCACATAGCAGAGAGGCTCTGATTCCTGTTCATTGAACTCATGAGATTATGCATGGTCACTGTTTTAAAGAAATCCCAGTAACCTGGTATGCTCCCAGGATTACCTGAGTCCTCCTGAGGTGCACATCCATCACACATTTCAAGGCATCTCACTGAATTAATTTATATGACCGAACAGCTTTATTTTCACTGTTCACTGAAGTGTGCTGCTATCAAGTTACTGCAGCATGGTCATGCTCAAGGGTTTTTCAGGTTCCCAATGACTTCCAGGCCTGCCCGAACGGCTCTCCAGCTGCTGGAGTTGCAATGCAGTAGCAGCCATCCATTGGGACTGCAGGTTGCCTCTCTGATGAAGGAAAAGACATTAAAACCAGTATTTTTGACAAGGCAGTTAGAGGAAAAAACCAGTTTGCAATATGACCTTCCTTCTTCATTGAGGTAACACTGTGCCCTGTAATTTGAGGGGGCTTATTAACACATCTTGGTGGCTCTTTTGATGGTTTGGGACACATTTCAGTCTTCTTTTCAGCTGCTTGAAAACTGGGAAGTTTGTTTCAATAAGCACAAAATTCAGCTGTTCATGGTAAGGGATGTGGACAACCTGATCTTGTGTGGACAGCATTATTGTCCTGTGATGTTTTCAGCTGGGATGGGAGACAAACCTCCCCGCTTCCTTAAAAGGATTTTGTTCCAAACAAGTCCAGCCTGAAGATCAGCAGTGAAACCAATTTACCTCTTTTCTTGTCAACTGCAAACATGATCTTTCCTTCCCTGCCAGCTTCCTGGCAGCACCTAGTGTGCTCTGTGCTCTGCTGTATCTTTCCGTAACTAAACCTCCCTTGAGAAAGCTGGTGATGTTCCCCTGCCTCACTGACTCCTGCTGTCAGCCCCCTCTCCTCTGGTGACCATTCTAGACTCTCATTGTAACTACTCATCCTCACCAATTCCTGGTTCTCTGCAGCTGCTCTTGCTCCTTCTGCTGCCTCCGCTCCAGGCACCCCCGGTACTAAGACCAAGCTAATGAACTGGGCTGCCTTTGGCTGGCTCTGCCAAACCACAGCACTCTCAGCTCCAGAAATGCAGGGCTGAAATACTTGAGCAGACCCACGCAGGGCCAATAGAGGAGAATTTATTAGTCTGGGCTATGCTTCACCTCTCATATTCCCCAGTCAGGCCTGTCTCATCTGTTTTGAACCTCTGCACCGCAGACTTTTTCACTTGTTGCTGAGCCTGTTTATGCTATTGGATTACAACTTCCCAGCGTTTTTCTTGTTGGAAGAGAAGTAGCCAATGACTATAGAAAGTAGCTACAAGCAGGAGCCTATATTATCGTCTCTGGGCCTCAAACCTTTAGGAACTGGACCTGACATAATAAAAACCCCATGTATAAATACTGACGCAAATCTTGAGTAAATGTTTACATCTGCAAACACTTTCAAACAGATTAAGACCCTTTTTCTTCACTCTGTGCAAATGCTTCAGTGAACAAAGTTTTCAGCGGGAATGATGATGGAGGCTGCAGCTTTGTATAAATCCAGACTGAATTCTCCCCTGTGATCCTTTGCATCAGAAACCTGACTCCACCACCTGTGCACACTTACTGACATGCCAACTTCCATGTTAAAAATCAAGAGGTTCAGAGGTTGAATCAATGTTTGCACAGAGCAAACTGAAATCTTTTAAGCACAAAAGTGGGAAACATAATTGCATAGAAGTTCTTGCCTAGTTTATGAAGAATTACGTGAAATTAAGCAGCTGATGATTCCAAATAGCTTTCTCAGCTCTCTCCCAGCTGAGAATCCTTCAGAGCAAGCAAACATTTAACACTACTACTTATGAAATATTTTAGTGTCAGAAACTAACATCAAGTGATGTACTTATGATCAGAGTTAAATTCCAGTATATATTGCAATAGCCAAGTGATGAGCTCAGCCATCAGGACCTAAAAGCAGGGCGTTATCAGGACAAGTCCAGCACACAGCCTACAATGTCTCATAGCCAAACTTGGTGTGTAACCACTGCATTAAGTTTTCTGAGGCAGAGACTTTTTGAGAGAAAAAAAGGATTTCACAACTTAGATTTCAGTGAAAAAGCAGAGTACTTTTCAGCTGAAGTCCCTAAGCAGTTAATACACCTCCGTTACAAACAACTTCTGCAGCCAGAGGATTTTACTACCATTAAAGTTTTGTGCAGCAGTAATCTTTGTCCCCTGAGGTTTTTTTGGGAGAAACATGAAACTGTTTCCTCATCCTCCTTGTCCTGCTCTCAGCTGGAGCCTGCTTTTTTTCCATTCCCATTGTAACCTTTGGGTTTAGCTGACACCTTCCCTCCCTTGCCACAGATGCTGGGTGGGGTCCACACACTTCATTATAGAAAGCTGCTATAATTCAGTCCGTGACTATTATTTTTTATTTTCTCATTTTATCAAATGCATGTTTAACATCACACTTTCTTGACATTACCTGTTGTAATTCTGTCCACCATCTGAGACTGCAGCCACTTGCCTCCTCCCACAGAGCTGCAGAAGGACAACTTTATTACACAATGTCCAGTGCCATTTGAAAATGTTGCTACAATGCCTAGACAAGCAATTACATGGAGATACTTTGCTGTTCAAATTAGACACTCTCTTTCTCTCATTCAGATTTGATGTACTTGAATTTGAAAACAGATTTTCTGGCTTTTTATGTTTTACCTTATGCTGTAAGGCAGATTTTCTTTGCACAGACACATCATTAATACATTCTGATAATAAATCCAAGGAGGCCTCATCCTTCATGCACCAGAACACTTTGGTCCCGTCTCTCCACAGCCAGTTCCACATCTGTGTGAGCTGCAGCAGTGCTTCTGCACTACACAGTGGCCTTTAACATTGTCAGTGGCTGCCAGCCCCAAACTGTCCAAAGGCAAGGAAAGGTTCCAGGGTGGATAATCACTGAGGCACAAGGGTGCTGCTCTGGACAGGCCATCAGCTTCAGCCCAGAGTGATGAACAGGAGTAACTGTGGGTGCAGGAGCACATGGTTCTATTTCCTCCTTGGGAGACATCTCTTGCTGCTGCTAGTCTAGGAATCCAAGATGATGAATCCAATAAACTCAGGAGGCTTTATAAACCTTTATATGTAGTTGAGAAAAAACGTAACAGAGCCAAGGCATGCTCCTTGCAGTGTTTTCTAATAGTATCCTTTTCTTGCCTGACTTCATTAAGAGCCAGATGCTCTTAATCTGGCGCAGGTTTTAGAGGACATTGTCACATCTACTGAAAAAGGTAAGACTAAATGTTATCAACATATGGACACCAGATATTTTCTAGAGGTCTTACACCTGGAAGATTGTGGGTAGGTGGTTCTAGCCCAGCTTTAAAATGAGCTTGCTACATCAAAAATCATATCAAATCTGTCATTTAGATCCAAACAATTCCAGTAGTTTCCTCTTTGATTTGATGCTGTAAGACAATTTATTTATACAGTCTGCAGTTTAAAAATTGCCTTTTTCAGGGTTCAGGATAAACAAGAAAGTTAGAACCTTATCTGCTGCTGATTTCAGGAAAGATATGAAAGATGAGTTATCTTTAAAGTTCCTGTCTACCTTTCAGTGCAGTAGTTGGACTTGGTTCAATAACAGGGTTTCAAATTGTTCCCAAACCTTCATTGTTAGGGGAAAAAAACCCCTACAACAAAACAGGAAAGACCTGTTTCAGGAAAGGCTGTTGTATCACAGAAAAAGGGCACATGGAACACCTGACTCTGAAATATGCTTATTTATTATAAATAATTTCCATGGTGTCACATTAACAAACATAAAAGGTCACGAACTCCTGTATTTGAAGAAAATGTGTTTGACATCTGGGATCTGGCAGAAGTTCCTCCTGTGGGATAGATTGTTTGCACAGAGCTTTATTGAAGAATAATATTAAGAATGAAATACGAAATACTAGTGTAACCTAGTAAGAAATTATTGTATTTTACAAGCCAGAGACATAATAGATCTTACAGAACTATTTCAGTTCATCTGATTATCAAGGAATGCTAGCCGTGACCCGATAGCCGTGAAAATCTGTGGGGCTTAAATGCTGCAGTTAGAAATGGACTGAAGGGAGAAGCCCAAATGCAGGCAATGGCTTAAACATACGTCTGTATTTTTGTACACCTCTGCTCAATGAAGGGAGTGGGGAGGGAACTGGCAGGGAGCCTCGGCAGCTGGGGAAGCCGAGGGCTGAGTGGGAAGCCAGGCCGCCCCTGTGCACCCACAGGCACTGAGCTGGGCAGCATCCCCTGCCCCAGGCATCAGACTCCTTCTTGGGGCTGGCGGGGACATCAGGGCCGTGGGAAGCTGGAGACTGTCACACTTCGTCCTCTCTCCCCTCTCTTACCCATGCCAGTGAAAATCTCATAGGCACAGCCCTTGTGCTACCTGGGGAGTGCTCCCTGGGCTGTTTGTGAAGCCCAGGCTCCCAAGGATATGCTCTCTCTCCCACTAGGCTGGGATCATGCCACCTCATGGGGAGCTTCTGGGGAGTCTCCCCAAACACTGTTACAGTCCCACTTGCTTGTGGTACTGCCCAGAAATGCCTCTTTCAATGTGGAAGAGGGGAGAGGCAGCTCGCCCTGTCCTCCCGGCCTGCTCAGGGCCTGGGTCCCTGCCTGTGCAAGCAAAGGGCAAACACCTGCCTGGGCCCTTTCCTCCCCTCTCTCTTTTTGGGACCTCAGGGCCAGGTGCTGCTGCCCTGCCCTGTATTTTCACACCATGATCTCTCTAGAGTCTGCTCAGAGCCTCAGGGCTGGCCTGTCTCCCAAAAGCAGACACAGGCCTGCCCGCGGATGAGCAGATGTTCCTATCCCCGGGAAGAAGAGGCCAGCCAGGTGTCACCCACGCACAGAGCAAGGGCAGCACACAAAAGATCCTTTCTGAAAGGGACCGAGTCAAGAAAAAGGCCCAAAAGCACAAAAATAATTTACTGTCTCTAGTTGTAAAAAACTTTTTTTTGTCATCTATTTTCAGGTGAAAGCAAATCTCAATTACCTTGGTGAAAGGGGGTGATGACAAAAAGCCATTACAGAAATCACTGCAGTTTAAAACCTCTTGGCCCCACTGAAGTGAGGGAGCTGGGAAGAAGATCCGTGGAGGCCAACAACTGGTTGCTCACAGAAGCTGGAATGCTGTTCTTCCATCAAAAATTGCTTGGTTCAAAACAAGAGCACACACTGACCTCCAAACTGGAGCTTTGGGCACATCGCTCTGGGGAAGGCAAGGTACTTAAAGCCATTTAAGAAATGACGTAACTAGAAACAGAAATTACCAGCCTGCTCTACCCTAGTTTTAACACTTTAACCCAGCTGCAGGTTGTTTTGCTCTGTTCCCAGGCAAACACACCAGAATACAGCATGCTTAAGGTACAGGAAATAAGGGAAAACCAACCTGTTGCCCACGTTCCCAGCCTTCCCTGTGCAGGACTGGCAGCAGCACTGGCTGCTCCTCAGCCTTGCACCCAGAATCACAGGGAGGTAAATGTGCTATAGCCACAACCCTTGCTGATATCACCAGGGATTGTAGGGCAGGAGTAAGGACGTACTCTCACCCCAAAGCTGAGGATTTGCATGTTTAACCTCTGTTTGGTTACATACAAAAATATTCAGAAAGGAGAGAACATACAGCCCTTGACAGACAGCTCTGCCAAACAGACTGAAATGGGTTACATCTTGGTGCAACTCAATCATGCATCTGAATGGATGGGTGCAGGTGTCACAAACCAGTGTTTTACCAGGAAGTTTAACAGCTGAAAACTGCAGGTTATTTATTCTTGGCAGTATTTTCTTGAGAGATTATTTTCAAGAATCCTGAGTCAGAACTAATAACTGTAGGTACAAATATTTGTTTGTGGGACACAGTATCTTTGCAATGCTATTTACCTGTACTCCCCAAGCCCAAAAGTTTATATATGTATGATTAAGGCGGGCTTTCCTTGGTGAACAAATACCCGCTTGCCTCAAGTATTTTCAGTTGTCACTATTGCTTTATCTCTTAGCTCTATAAAAACTAGATTGTATGGTAGCAAGGAATTCAAGGATGAAGGGTTAATTATTTCACTGCAGCTTAAGGATTTAACTTCACATTAAAAGCACGTGCTTTTGTATCCAAGTGACATAATGAAAAGCGTGGTAAAAGTTGAAAGGTGTAGTCATACAAGCAAGCAAAGATTTATTAAATTAGTTCTTCAAGATCTTAGAGAACCCGACCAAACACTTCTCAGCCAAAGCTATGGCTGTTCCTTTGCTTAAACTGACATGGTGATCCCATGAGTGACAAGGATTTTCATTAGCAGGCAGATGGCGGACCTGTTTCAATACTGATTTTAGGGGGCCTTGATGATGATTTTGGAATGGTATAGTGACTGAACTGTGCCAGAGCCCAAGAAAGGAGGAATAAAACAGGCTAGAAAGAGTGAAAATGGGAGTGCAGAAGTGCTGTTAAAGATCAGCAACCAGCTGCCATTCAGAACAGTCCTTACAAACAGTGGCACAGACTATAAACATCATTGTGAAAGAGCTGAGATCACACTTGCTGTCCTAATGAGCTACTGGCGTGAGAAAGTGTTCACCTGCATGAGACAGGGAATGGTTGTCTGACTTCCTGGAAAAAACACGTAGGCTCATTTTTTCCATCACTGATTTGGTTATGTGCAGGCTGACACCGAGGACAGTTTAATAACATTCAGCAGTACTCGCAGGCCTAAGGAGGAACTGGTGCCACCAAAAACAGAGAGGGAGGAGAAAGCAGGAGTTCTGGTACACAGAGTACAGCCCATGGGATTTCTCAAGGAAATGCAATTCATAGTTTACCCGTAAGGAAGTGCAACAGGAGGTTAAATCCCTGCAGGGTGTCAGTTTTATAGCCCAGCAAAACCCCATCTCTCCAGCAGTGTAGTGTCCTTTACCAGCTGGCTGGATAGCACTGCCAGAAGATTAAGTACAACCTACTTCAGGTTTGTCCACATTTGTGAGTCAGCTTTGGAGAGACCATTTCCTTATCCACAGAGCTCTCCTCCCTTAGCTGGGAGGACACTGGCAGAACAGATTAGTCTTGCATAGTGGAAATAAAGGGGAGGGGATCAAAGTATTCAGTCCCATGTGCAATGCTATGTCAGACAGACATGGCAGCATGTGTAAGAAAAACCTCAAAAGCAAATTCTAAACAACTAGAGAAAGAAGGATAAAGTGACTCTGGTGTGGAAACCCCGTATTGGGCTACTTCAGCTGCATGTCAACAGCAGAGTCAGAGCAGCTGTGTTTTGTGAAGTGCTCATTCTCTACCACATTCAGTGGAAAACCAGCCCCTTGTTACCTTCACTCATCAGGCCACTTCAGCCAGGGCACCCCAGAGTCGACTGTAGAACCATAAGTCTTTGATCAAGGGTCACACCTACTTTGAGTAGTTCTAGAGAGTTGTTTTCTTCCCTTGAAGACAAGTTTTCCAGCTCAGCATTCCTGCACTTGGCCTCTCCTCTTTGAGTTTGCACGTGTGCTCATTTCAGTGTAATTTTTCTTGAGCATGTGATTCAGAATTAATACGTTTGCAGTGTAGTGAAGGGAAATGACGCGTCCTTGTGATACTGGAAACGAGCGGCGGCACTTCCTTTGAGTGCGTATCAGCTTTCTGAGTGGCTTGTAAATCATCACAAGCCCAGCGAATGGCGTATTACCTACCTCACTTTGCAGCGAGTTATTTGAGTGATAAGAATGTGAGAGAGCAACTGTGTGACATAAGTTCCTTCACATTACACAAAGCAAACCAGAGCCAGTTTTGGCTGTCCTTGCAAATTGCTGAAATAGGAACATTCTAACCAGCAAACTCAAACCTCATTAGACATGGGCCATTGAGTATCATGTGGATGGAAAAGCCTTTGTTGTACTGAAGTCATAAGATATGTAGTGCAGGCAGGAGTGAGAACTAGCCACTGGTTAATGATTTATATATGAGGAAACCAGTTCAGTCTAAATTATCTTATATTAACACTACTTGTTATAAGACAAGTTTATTCTACCCATTGGAAGCAAAATTCTGGCCATAGCTTCATGGTCACTGTACAAATCCCTGCCTTCACTGGGCCCAAAGACCCAGAACAAGTGAGAGAGGGGTATGGCATCATGTCAGGCTGGGAGGAGAGCTCATCTCCTGGCATTCTCTGGGAACACTTCCAAGGCCTGTACACCCTCCCATACACCCTCCAAATGTGCTGGATAAAGCATGGCTGGTGCTTGAGGGGGAGTGGGGCAAGGGAGCCATCCCCACCCTCAGAAGCAATGACCTGCTCCATCCCCCAGTGAAACTGTAGGGGAAAGAAATACCTCAGATATGTCAAGCTCCTAGTACAGACGAAATAGTATTACACAAAATGTCAATTTGAGCCTTATCACACATAAACTCACCAGGAAATGAAGGTAAAACACACATGTACCTCCAAGTATGGGCAACTGTGCAACATAAGAACTGTGAAAGAAAATTAGTCTCTGGAAAAATAGTTGTTTTTTACTTTGAAGCTTTCTCTACTACTGCCTGTATGTTACTAGTGTTTATGACCATTAGGTGTACCAGTATCACTGATCCTCATTCACCTTGCTTTCCAAAAAGGTTACATAATTCTGCCATGCATACTTGCAGTGATCTTGTATGAACACCCCTGAACCAGTTAATGATCAAAATAAACTAGAATTCAATTATAATTTTTGTTAGCAACATATTTATTTTTAAAAAAAACTTTAAAATAGTCCCTATTGGTGTATTCAATGCAAATTGTTCACGAGCTGCAGAACAATGCAAGACTTAAAAGCTCATTTTCTGCTAGAAATGAAGTAGTGGTTCTAGGCTAAAGGNAGTAAGAGTTACAGAAATTACTGTTTCAGCAGCAAAACTAAGGAGCAGCATCCTTTGAGCTGGGCAGTGAGTCCTTCTCCTTCCACCTGTACTGGCTGCAGGATAAACTCTTGGTATAAGGTGGTACTAAATGTGCTATACCTAAAATTGTACCTAGAGGTTTCTGGTATCCAGTGCATCTCATCAGGTGACAGATTGGCCAGGGCAGCATTTTTTGACAACTGATTCTGCATTCAAACACATGAATGCTGCTGTCCTCCCCACTCCCACCCTTTTTTATTGAAGTGACTGCTAGTATTTCCCAAGCAGAGCTAAAATGCTTCATACAGCAAGAGAGATCTGTCTCAGAGATCCCGCACACCGAGAGCATTCTTTAGGACTTTTAGTTATCTTGGTCTGTCTCCCCCTTGCCTCTGGCCATGCCTGTCTCTTTCTTGGCTCAATCATCAAACAGCCATTGTGTCTGTATCCTGATAAGGATCAACTGTGCTTAATCCTGCTGTGGGAGACAAGGATGCTAGAGGTCAAGGAGTGAATTCTTCCTCTTACAGATGTTGTCTGGGATGTCTTCATTTCAGAGTTATTTATGGCTACATGGGTACTTATCTTTCTAAGGAGATAATCTCCTTTTTAATATTTTGTGTTTCTGGTTGAATATTTTTTCCATGTCAATGACATCATAACCAAAGCACTGAAGGTTAACTAATCAGCAAGCTCTTTTTTATTAACTTTCTGCTTCAATTGTAATTGTATCCCTCTGTAATTC
Source organism: Oxylabes madagascariensis (assembly GCA_013400675.1). Taxonomy (NCBI): domain Eukaryota; kingdom Metazoa; phylum Chordata; class Aves; order Passeriformes; family Timaliidae; genus Oxylabes; species Oxylabes madagascariensis. The sequence continues at coordinate 21,430 of VYZR01073900.1, read as the reverse complement.
TCTTGCATCCATGGTTATGACTACACTGCTGCGAACCAAATGCTGTCACTTACACCATTGTTAACTTGCACCAAATCAGACTGGGTAATTCCAAGTGAGCAGAACCCTGAGGAAAGGCAGAGGGATACACTAAAGCTTCCTGCATGTAGCATGTGTGTGGTAGGTAACAGCTTGGTCCCTTTAATTTTGGTAATTTAAAATTTTCCAATTATACAGATGCAGTGAGAAAATTTGTAGACATTATGATGTAAATCTCCACTTGATATCATTCAGAAGTCAGTGGAATTACCTCTCCTTCAGCTCTATGTCTCTATGAGCTTTGTTTCTTCCTCACTGACCTGGTGTGTAGACTTGGGCTAGCAGAGATTTCTGGTCACTGTAGGAGCCCAGGGATCTCTGTTGAGCAGCTGCTGTTGTTTTGGGAGCAGTCCGTTTTTCTGTCCCCCTGTCCTACTTGAATGACATCAGATGTAAGGGTCCAAAGGAATATTTTTAAATGATGAATTATATTCCAGTATTCTTGGGGATACGGATTATAATAACAAATCTGTGTAATCTTGGCAGGCCTTCTTCCTTTTTGTTTGCATTTCACATAATCTACAAAGCAAGTTTACTGACCAAAATGTTTCTGAAAAACAGGAATTTCTCATGAAGACTGGGGAACTCTGGTCCTGGATTTTGGAATTGTGTTTGCATTATGTGTGGACAGCCAAGAAGCACCATGCTTTGAAGATTTTTGTCCAAAACTAAACCAAAACTTTGGTTTCGCATGTTGGTTGGAGAGCCTGTGCAGGAATTTGCTGATGAACAATCTCCAGACTAAGGTCCCAATCTGGACAAACACATACACGGAACACTGCAGAACCTCAAGGAAGTCAACATAACCCTCAGAGGTTACAGAGAGGAACAATTCCTATGAATGATGTGACTATGCAGAGGCTTGGGTGTAGCTTCATGTTTCAACAAAACAGAATCTAGTGCCTAGCCTGGCCTCTGAAGAGCAGGAGTGAGGAATCATTCATGGAAACTTATCAATGAATGTCTTGAAATACCAGAAGAAATTTTGAAACATTAAAGGTTTCAAGAAACCTCCTTAAGAATCCAAAGATAGTGCTCACAAAGAGATACTGCAGTCATACCATTATTTATTTACAGGCAAGAAGCTTTCAGCTCTACTCTAAAAATAATACATTTATGCTTACATTTATACCACTGACACTGAGATTTGAGACTTAAAATAAAACTGATCTAAATCCAGACCTGAGGTGAGGTGTTTAGTGATCACTGACTTTAGCATAGTGATGATCACATTGAACTCTTTCTGACTTGGGCCATATACTCTGTTTGCAAATTGGAAAAACCTCATCCAAGGTTTGTAAAGCCTAAGGATGTATTGCATAAGCATGTCCTTCTCAGACTTTTTAAAAAGCCCTGAGACTATCAAGCCAACACAATAACAGATGCCATTTTCAGAGAAAATCAGGACTTAGAAGAGCATCTTTCACCTTCAAAACTGAGGAGTTGTGGGGTTTTTAAAATCCTATTCATGAAGCCAGGCTCTACCCGCAGGCTGGGCAATCCCTTCAGCCATTCATAATACTTTGCTGTAAGAGTGCTTAGAACATGGCAGTGCCTGCATCTCCCGTGAAACACATGAAAAGCTTGCACAGGTGGTGGATGCAGAAGAACATGATGGGAAAATAATGGATCTGCATTGGATACGAGAAGAGCAATTGAGGTCCATCAGGCCTAGAAAAGACAAATAGTCTACAACTGTTCTCCAAAATCAAGTGTTAAGTAGTGCCAGAGAAGAAGTGGAGTTCACTCAGCTTGTGCTTGCAGTGCGTGACTATAATGAGATCATTTGTCCAGGACAAACCACAAAGGCAAAATGAGTGACCTCTGGGATATGGGAAAGGGAATGGAAAGAGATTGAATATTTCAGGAGTTCTTGATTGCTGTAGTGTTTCCTATAGACCACTTCCCTACTCAGATACATTCCTCAGTTCTTACACTGAGGTTACTGCATCATTATTTACTTCCTGGTGTAGAAATTGTACCCAAACCCTCCCTCGTGTGGCTTCACCAGTATTAGTTGAGTTACCCAGGGGGATCAGTTTGCAAACCACTAGAGGGATCTCAGAAGTTTGAGCTAAGAATGGGAATAGGTGAGATTTCCACAGCTGATGTGCACAGTTAAAAACTTCAGTTACACTCTGCACTGAAACAGGTGAGGAAAGGGGCAGGTGCAGATAGCGGTCAGCTATCACTGACATCCCCACACAAACACCTCTGACCACTGCACTCCCTGTGGCACTGACACTTCAGCACATGTCACCTTTATGAGGCAGGTTTTCTGCAGAATCTCCAAAAGCTCAGTTTGGCCATCACCCTCAGTCTTCAGGCATGGCACCTGCTTTGGGGTTGAGTTATTCAAAATTGGTTCAAAGACTTAAAACAACAACATGTAATGGATGTAAACCACTTGTCTGGACTTGTGCCAGATGAGGAAACAGAATTTGCTTGTGCTATGTTGTCTTACAGCTCTTTGACTTCCAAATGCAGAGCCACTCTACCACTCTTGTAGCTTCTGTGAATTCTCTTGTATACAGATACGTGTGCAGTGCTTTACACATACACAGGGAAGATTCTAAGGACACTTGTTATCTCTTCATTGACAAGCATCAGTCATGCAGATTAACACCAGCTGAGGGTTTTGTCCATCCAGGACAGAGATTTATTTTGACAATAATGCCTGTCAGGAATGAATAACAGAATAACATTAGGGCATACTTTTATTTATTTATTTTTTTTAAACGTCTTTATGGTATGACATTTTCATTGCGCTCTAATACAGCTACATGCTGTGGAAGATATTCAGTAGCATATTCTGTGAATAAGCCAGACTGGAGAACTTGCATGACCACAAACTGTACTGATTATATTGTTCTGCCAGCTCTAGACAGAGAAAAATTATTATGCAAGTTCTGCTTGTTGATGAGACAATAAAAGTTGGCTTTTCTGAAGGCTAAGTAAAAAAAAAAAGGTAATTATGAATACAGGCCCCCAACTGAAGAGGGGAGAGCTCTTATGAATGGCTATGGACAGTACACAGAGTGATGGTAGGTGACCAGGTTCTCAAAAGAAGTTGGGTTATTTTTAACAAAGTTATTTTGTAGTCAGAGAAAATCATGAGTTGAAAAGCGATTCTGTGGGATCCAGGAAATTCTTGGGTGAAATAACATTTTGTTGTCTGTGTCAAAAAAGTCAATTCCCTAAAATATCTCAAAGTCAAATAAGCCAGATGATAGGACCCACTCTACTCCCTCTGGGACCTAACCCAACTAGCATGACTCAATTTGTTCATTTATCAGAATAGCTTCTCCTTCCCAATTATTGTGATCTCTATCAAAGATTACTGCCATATCTGCTTTCTTTTACCTTTATTCCAGTTATTGCATGGGCAATAGGTGCTGTACAAACACATAGTGGAGGGCAGTTTTTCTGCTGAGGACCTATGTTCAAACAGACATGACAGCTGACAGGCAGGAGAGGCAAAGAGCTGTCCCTTCCCTGCTTGGCAAGGGAACAGCTCTGCCAGCCTGAGCAAGCAGAGCCAGAGCGAAGCCACACACACCCAGACCAGGGTCTGTGTCCTCCGTTGGTGCTCGTCAGAGTACTGGCCATTAACCATATGGCAAAACTGTTCATGTTGGAAAATCATCGGCAGTGGGTTAGAATAAAGAGTCATTATCTGAGCAGACATGGAATTCTGTCTGCTTTTGAGGAGTTCTGGCCTCAAAGAAGGACATGAATATATGCAGGAGTTGCATGTTTACATTTTAAACTTTCATGCTGTAAAAACCTGACATGCATAGTCTTCTTTTTTATTTGGTGAGAATTGCTGTAATACTTGAGTCTGCAATGGTCTATTGAAAACAGACCCCTGACTAGGAAATAGAGAGTTTAGATGTTATAAACTGCTAGTAATTTATTATTTTGAGATTGGCATATATTTGGGCAAAGTTTAAGTTGGCTCGAGTGATAGTGAGTGATGAAAGATGTTATGGCGGTTGAGAAGTGGCTGAATTCCTTTGTTTCCAGACTTCTCACTTTTTTTTAAGGCGCAGACTGTTTATATAGAAAGTGTAATATTGTTTTATGAGTATTTGCTGGACCCTGCTAAAACCAAGCACTCAAGCTTTACTCTTTTAACAAGGTGTTTTGTTATGGAATTCCTCTGGGTTTTGATGTTTCTAAATTAGGGTTAAATCAGGTTGGTATGTGGGGGCCATGGGAGAAAAGGCCAGAAGTGACAAACTGTCTGATGTCTAAGGGTGCGCTTCCATTCCAGGAGGTGATGTGGTGGTAGGAAGAGAGGAGTCCTCAACTGGGCATGAAGAAGCCATAACATAGGGGCACAAAAAGGGGGGAAGAGGGGATTTTAAGCACTGGGAAAGCTGTCAGCATTTTAAGAATTGGACATCTTCAGTGCAAGACCCTGCCTGCCCCTCGGCTGCTCTCTGGTCCACCAGAGCCTGCATGTTTCCCATATTTTATCTCCATGATCTGGAACAGGGGCACTTTTAGTCTCATGGTTATAAATTATCATTCTTCCTTCCTGATCATCTCTGTTTTTCCCTCCAAGACTGTGGTACTTGATGAGCCGTGATACACTCAGGAAACAAATTCTTGTTTCTGATATTTCTCTACCCATTTCCTCTGCCTTTATCTCTTCCAAGTCAGCTGCTCATAAAACTAATTGGCTCTCTGCCTTCAACTTGGCTCACTAAATCCTGGAGTCAGTCTCCAGTCTTTTTGTTTTTACAATAAAGGACAGAGCTCTGAGCCACAGCATCCTGGGATGTTGTAGCAGCAGACAGAAAACCTTTAAACCATTAAGAAACGGAAGCTGCTAAACTCAGTGTTTCATTGCTGAGAGCACCAAGGCTTCCTTCAAGCTGAGTACAAGGAAAAAGAGCAGAGTCTCTACTAATTCACAAAGCTTACTAGGAACAAGAGTCAGTTTTCTGATTGTGTCATGCAGTCTGTGTTGTAGTAACTTTCCAAGTCTGTATTCTCCCATTTAATACTCCACTTCAATGAAGACGTCACGTTGCCACTCTGCTCCTAGTTGCTTACATTATAATCTTTGTAAACTCCTTCTCCCAAGTAGCACTGGGCACTTCCAGTTCTCAAAAGCAAAGGTTATCCTTCCTGTCCTAGCAATGCTAGAGAGCCAATAAGCCAGTAAGGAAAAAACAAAGCAAAAGAGCTTGCTTCAGACATATTTAAGAACAAGGCATATAAAGCTTCATCCCTATTAAAAGAAAAGACCAAAGTGCCAGTGGCTTCAACACGCATTATACCTTCCAACTGTACAATTCTTAATTTTTTTTCAAACTATTAAACATATATATAGATTTAGCTTAGCACTGAGAGGCCTCAGCTGGAATACTTTTCACAGTTTTGGGCACTGTGCTTCAAAAAAGATGTGAACAAACTGGAGAGAATCCAGATGAGAGCAACAAGAATGATCAAAGGTCCAGAAAATGTGATGTATGAGGAAAGACCAAAAGAATTGGGTTTGTTTAGACTAGAGAAGAACAGTCTGAGGGGAGACATGACAACAGTCTTCAGACACGTTAGATTGCTGCAAAGGGGAAGATAAACTGTTCTCAATTTCTACTGGAAGTAGGCTAAAAAGCAACAGATTACAATGGAGATTCAGATTAGACTTTAGAAGAAACTTTCTATTGGTTACAGCAGTTATATCTGAGAAGACAATTCCCATGGACACTGTGGGATCCCATTGTTTGAGATTGGGCTACTGGTGTAGTCCAGTCTGCTTTGTGGTAGAAGCACACATAAGACTGGTCCTAGTCCTTTTCAGCTACTTCCCCCCATGTTAGACGTGTAGGAGAGAGATTGCAAATTAAAAAAAATTCGTATTTTCTGAAGGAATTTGGACAGGTCTGACCTGAGTGGTGTTTGAACAGGAGGTTAATTGCAGCCATAACTACAGAGTTAGCATTACTACCTTGTGGTCATTACAAACTGTTTGCAACTATGACACTCAGGAAAACAGGGAGAAATAAGATTCGGATTCTTATCTGCTCTAAAGTCCCTACTTATGCTGGACACTATTCTGGCAGTGGAGGCCTGTGTCAAAGATGTTGAGTGTAAATAAGCATAAAATCCTAAATGTTGTAAAACACACCATTCAGTGATAGATGTCTATGAACTCTGTTATATAGAAAGATTTAATACAGAAAGGAACCCAAACATGTGACACTTTGTCAGAAAGCAAAAGATTACATAGTACAGCATGTTTTTTGGAATGAATTTACAATGAATTTTAACTATAAAATAGAATGAAAAAAACAGGTGAAACTAAGACAAATGCAGGGTGAATTGAAACAAAGTGCCTGATAATTCCAGAGATAATTGGGAATGCAAATTAGGACTTCTGAGGTCCCTTGTTTCAGTAGGTGGGGTTTTTTTTGTTTCTGTTTCTGCTTGTTTGTCTGCTTTTCATTTTTAATGAAAAAAAAAAAAATTAAAAAAGGCAAGATTGCAAAAGCCAGCTTTTTCCTCGTTTTTTTTGGTGCTTTCTGCTAAGCAGCCTTGGAGCTACAAAGGTTCACAGTCTTTCACATAGACTCATGCCCTAGAAGTGTTTACAGTGAGAAGAAGAGTCCTTAAAATACATGACCACTTAGAGAATCATATGGGATCTTCAGCTGTTTGCATCCTGGTCGGGACTGTGCATGAAGAGGCCTCCCAGCTCAGACAGGCATAGGTCACTGGGTCTCTGGAAACAGTGATTTGGTCTGGAGCTGCTATAGGTACTGGCTTTTGAGGAGAGAGTTCTGCAGAGGAGGAACTGTCTCTTTTGGCTTAATGTTTCCAGGGCACAAACTCGAGGTTTAGAAGGAGTACTGTGATACGAATATCCTCAGCCGGATGACAGAGCTTCCTCTGAAGTTGATGACGGTGTTAACAGTGATCATTTCCAAGTCCAGTTCAATAGTACGGGGCCCCTTCACGGGGCGGGTCATCACCAGAGTAGCACTGATTGGTCCTGTTTGCTGTGCATAAAACAAGAGAAAGCAAGTGAGATTGCCAAAACTAGTTCTTCAAAACTATTGTCTCACTACAGTCTTCAAGCAACCAAAACAGGTGTTTTCTGTTTCATTGTTTGAAACCACTGCAACCGATGGGACAGAGTTTCATTTCAGCATTTGGCTTCTTCTTTTCAGTGTGAACTATCACCTTCTACAGTTTGTAAAGCCTTTGTGAGCCCTGCACATTAAAGTAGCTATTGAACATAGACACTTGCTATTGCCTAAAAAAGAAAAAAGATGAAAACTTGGATTTAGGGTATAAACAAGTTATGATACTTGTTTGTTTGTTTGTTTGTTTGAGGTGCTCTTTAGTTTGATGTAAAGGGCAGTGTTGCTGTGAAGCAGGGGACACAGAAAACAGAAGGGGTTTTGTTAACAGAACCTGGAGAACAGGTATTCCCATGTGAATGGGGTCTGGGTTTGTGGTACATTGTGTATGTTAATGACACAAACCTTACCCTCCAAAGAGAGCTTTGAATATGCAATGGCACTTTAGAAAACCAGTCCTTTATTAAATATAACCTGATCTTTGCAGTATCTGACCAGAACAGTGGATTATCCACATTTAAAAATCAGAGCTGCTGATGTTAAAACCAACTGCAGTTTGTTTTCTGTTGGGAACTTACATAGACATAATGGGTCCTGTTTTACCTGTCCAGTTTTACCTCAAAACTGGGTGTTTGTTACTTTTGATTACAGAAGGCTGACACAGCCACGAGGAGGTGCTGGGCATGTTGCCTGGTCCGTGCCAGCCTGGGTCCTGGTGCCTCAGTAAGGGCACAGTGTCCCTCCCATCTGGCCATGCCCTCCCACTGCCCCGGGAATGGCTGTGCGGTAAATCACTGGAATAGCAGGCTCGGGCAATGGGGGTGGGTGCTGCCGCCTCAGCACCTGCTTCATCGGCCCAGATGAGGGGAAAAGGTCAGTGGGATCAGTAGTGACTTTGCAACAGGAAAGCTCTTGTGAGATGTAAATGGTTGTAACGAGACCACTTGTCAATTCAGGATTTTGAAACATTTTCCTTTTCTTACAGTGGGAATCTGAAGTTCTTGTGAGAAATATGTCCTGTAATCTATCCCACTACCCATGTCCATGAGGGATGGGAACCTTCAGCAGCCACAGAACAGGACTTAATGCGAATGTCAGAGCCAGGTTTTGCCTGGGGCTGAAAATCAACCTCCTGAGAGTCACTGTCCCTTGTGACATTCTCTGTGGACACCCCTGCAATCTCTGCATGTTGGTGGTGTGGCAAAGATGACTGGGGAACAAAGAGATCTTCTGAAGAAAACAAGTTAAAAAACCCCAGGTAACTAAATTTTCTCTAACACTGTCTACATAAAATGTGTGTTCTCCGTGAAAAAAATTCATAACAAATGAAAGCAAAGAACCCAGAAAATCAATTGTTGGCATAAAGGGGTGGGTTTTTTCTTACTTTCTTGTTTTCATGTTCTTCAATTTCCAATGAAGACTTTAATAAAGCAAACAAGAAACATTGAATCTTTTGGTGACAATTGTTGATTGTCCATCAAAAAAAACCACAGTTTGGCACAATAGTGTCTCTTGAGCTTGGGAGACCTGAACTATTCTTAGGCATGGGTACAGCCCTGGGCTTTCCTAAACCTACTGTCTCATAGGAGAAACATGTTTGCTTTGGGTAGGTTACTCTCCTGAGAGATCCAGCAGTTCCTGCAGATCAGCACACTGCTCTGCACGTCTGCATGTAAAAAATGCCTCATACTGAAGGTTTAAGTGATAGTCATGAAAAGCTCAGTTGTGCTATCAGGACATTCAGCTAACGACAAGATATTCCATGTTTTCTCCCAGTGCACACTAGACTTACCCGCATGTAGAATTCCCTGCCCTCGTTCCCTGATTTGATTTGGAAGATGTAATAGGCTCCAGGGTAGCGAGTTGTTGCTTGCATCTGAAAAATGTCCGAAGGCACAGACCTCCCAGACACCATATCCATCACTCTGTACAGGATGGTGAACGGCTGATCTCTGCACCCAGGGTTTTCAGCTGGACACATGCAGCGGCTGATTGACAGTGATAGAATTGTCGTCAGGGGTTACAAATTGCTGTAATATTTGATTCTTTATATGCTAATATAGGTGCATAAAGAAATAAACCAGCTAAAAGGATCAATGAAACTTGTAATGAATTTTCTTACTTTTAGCATTCTCTGTGTTGCTATTCTGGCCTAAATCCTGCCTTCTTTTTTTTTCTTGTCTTCTTGGCCAAAATATCTTGGCATTCTCCTTAGATCACTCAAAAATGTGAACTTGCTTTGAAGCAGCCCTGCAGGTGTAGAATACTCGGTACATGTTTGTTCTGATAGTAATTTAAACTGTCCCCAAAATATTATTAGATCATTTCACTGATAGTACTACATAAGCGGTAGTGATTTTTGTTTCACCATATTTTGTGTACTACATGACAACATACAGTAGACATCCTGGATCAAAACAAAGCTCTAACATCAAATGCAGAGCCTTAAGGAAGAAGAGGATAGCAAGCCAAGCAAATGACACTTCCACCAACAGTCTCCCACTGTTTGTGAATCCTTGAAACAAAAATTTCGTCTTTGTATTTGTCAGCTATTAATGCTTTTCTTATCCATCAGCTTTTCCAGCTTCCCACATGAATGTTTGGCATCCACAGCCCCCTGTGGCCAGGAGCTCCACAGCTCTCTTCATCTCTCTTTGCTTGGCCTCTTTCTGACTTTATCTGATGCTCCCAACCGTTCTACTGAAAGGAGAGCAGCTAGTCAATCCCTGCTCATCCTCCTCACCCATCTCAGGACTTCATATTTGACCCTGTTCATGGCTGAACAGGGCTGCTGGCTAACTTGGCTGTTCTTCACAAGGAAGTACTCCATACTTGTGATCATCCTCATTGCTTCTTATAAACCTCGATCCAGTTATATTTCTTTTGACAGGAGGAGACAGAACTGCACAGTCTTAAAGATGTGGTACACAATAGCATGTGCTCCAAGCATATTCTCTACCTATTAACATTTTCTCTACTGTCTTCAGATACTGTTGCAGACTTTGCCCATCTCATGGTTTATTCTTTTTCCCAGGTTGCTTATGATGGACCAAGTAGGTCCAGCTCAGACCTCTGCAGAACTTCAGTGGGAAAGTTGACCATTTGATACTATCCTCTGTTTAAATTTTATCTTTCAGCCTCTTATTCTTCTGTTCCAGGGACTTTTCTCTGTTACTTATGACTGCTTATTTTCCATAATAACTATGTGAGGGTCTTTTCCAAAGCCTTTGGAAAATGCAAACAGACTGCATCAATCCATGTGCCCTAGCCACATGCTGCTGATTTCTTCAGAGAACACTAAGAAAGTTGTAAGGCAGGATATTCCTTTATAAAAGCCATATTGGGGGAATTGACTGTCTTTTTGGCTATTTTTTCTATAACCTCCACTACTGACATCAATTTCAGACAGTGCATCTGACATGTCCCCCATCAAGAGGCTCCTGGCATTACAAACACCCAGTTCCTTCCACAGAAAACACAGATGCAAGGAATTCACTTAGCTTTTATACTGACCACTTCTAGACATATGTCACAAATTAAGTGCAGTCCCATCTAGACATGAGTTAAAGCCACCAAACACAAAACTCAGAGTTCTGGTGCAAGCTGCTCTGCAAGGACTCTGTAGTTGGGGTCTGGGGAATTTAGATGCAGAGGATTCAGTTATTTCAAATTCCAATTTAAGGCTCTATCACCAAGGTAGGAAAAGCCAGAACTAGACAAACACTATGTGTCCACTCTTCAGCTGCCCTAGTAAAGAAAGCAATGTAAATACATTAATAAATTCTCAAGGAAAGAAGCTAATTATTAATCTCTTGCCTTTCTATAAAATATATTATGCTACCAAGCAATTCCAGGTT
>VYZR01073869.1:0-27564 GCA_013400675.1 Oxylabes madagascariensis | reverse complement strand
CAGGCTGAGCAGCCCCAGCTCCTCCAGCCCTCCTCCTTGTGCTCCAGCCCCTCCACAAGGCTCCCTCCACCCACAGACAAGAGCAGCATCCTCATTACCGAAAGCATACGAGGCTTCTGCCAGCTCAGAACACCTCACAAACACTTTTAATTAATTTTTCCAGCACGCAGGATGAGTAAACACACTATTGTTGATGCTGTCAGCTGTCTGATATAAGTCCCAGACCTCTTTCAGTTTCACTCAGAAATACTTTGACCTCTGTCAAAAACTCATTGACAATAAGGTCTCTCCAAGTAAATGTTTGCAGCAGCAACAAAGGAGGAGGTAATAGTCTGCCTGCTCTGCATACAGGAGGCACAATACTGCCTCGGATTTTTATGGTAATTTCTTCAGATACAGTATCGAGCTTTGGCGACTTTTAAACTGCTGAATTACAGTCCTGTTTCTCCCCAGGAATCCTGAAATGTGGAAAACTCCTTCTATAGATTTTGTACCGTGCAAACCTCCAAATATTTATTTATTTACGACCACTGCACACACAGGAAAGGGTGGCCAGCAGTCTGTGAAATTATTGTTTGCATCTAAATGTAGTTAGCACAGCTGAGGACTTAATACTTGGCTAATGCCTGCGATCCTTATTAACATAAATATTGTCCCAGTCAGGCGGGATGGAAGTCATACACGAGATAAGATCTTGTCTGTTGCTGGTGATATGATCTCAACACTCCTCAATTAAAACTGCTGGAGTATTTTGTAATCATTGTCATATCAAATTACTGCGCTGATGCATACGTTAACTAGGAAAAGTTATTACATTGCCACGTGGGGTGAGAGAAGGGCTAAAGGAATCCTGCAGCGCTGGTGGTTTATGGAGACATAAAAATTACAGTGGACAGTGTTATAGTTATTGCAAGGACCACTGTAATTGTATAATAATTCTGTTTACACTTGTCCATCCTATTTTTCTTGTAGAAAGTTATATATGAAATGATTCTATGGGACTGTTCAAGGGACTAAGATATAAACCTTTGGAGATTGTTTTTCCTCACTCTCTCCGATGGCACTTTACAATGTGCTCTCCTTTGCAGAGCCTGACTTTGGGTAGTCAATATAACATATTCCTATAAGACTGTCAGTAGGATTGGTGGGGTAATTTGCAGAGGTTTTGTGGATCTGCAAATTGAGAATCAGCCCTTGGAGGATTAAGGTTTCAAATTTAATTTTACGCTAATTCTAGGCATTTTTTAAAAAAACAACAAGCTTGGCTTTACTGCCTCATATACAAGGTTATTTACTTCTCCTTGGGCTGTTTTTATGGCTTGGGGAGGATCCCAAGCTAATGTAACACTGCCCTGACTGCTCAGAGCTGCACCAGCGAGGCCCTGGCTGACAATTCTACTGTGGAGCTCACCTGGAGCAAAATCCGAACCTGGTGTGAGGTGCTGAGGCCCAATCCTCCTGCCAAAAGGCCTGTGGCTCACGTGGAATGATCCCCTCCAAAAAGATCTGCCATTCCTCTCAATCCTTTCCTTGGTTTTCTCGTGCCATTAGTACCAGTAGTTTATATTTTTAATTGGAATGATCTCCTAGAAAACCCAGCTCCTGTCAGGGCCCTGCTGGGAGAAACGCTGCAAACACAAAGTTAGAGCAAGTTCTTGCCCCAGAAATCTCCACTCTGAAATCTCTGCAGGGTCAAACACCATGACCATAGGCAGTACACAGATTATTATTTTCTGAAGTAAATTGCAGATTGTTATTTTATTTAAGAGGAGGAAAAAAACTAAAACTGGAGAGCACTTGTAGAAATGAGTAAGGTTTCACCTAGTGATAAAGGTAGTTATGCTCCAGTAATGAGGAGAAAGGGAACTTGCTATCAAGAATTAATGAGATCACAAAGAACAGGCAGGGGAAGTGAACGTTTTTAAAATGTCCCTGCTGAACACCAGGAATAATAGAGTGAGAAAAAATGGAGTAGATCCCTGTGGTAAAAACTATTAGAGGCGGCGAATTATAAAACTATTAACCAGAATGTAACTCCCAATTAAAAGATGATTTAACACTGGAATCTGATGGATGAATTTTGATTAAATGGAGAACTATTAGGAGCCCTGGGAAATGGACTTCTCCTGCCAGTTCTAAAAGTTAAAAGGCAGTTTGATATAAAAATTTATAAATTAAGGTTAATTACTTTAAATAACATGGCTGGAAGCAATAAAAAGAAATTTATAATATTCTCTGGAGTTTTAGGAAAATAATATAGATATCCGCACCTCTCAATGGAAAATCGAATTAGCATCCCCAAGTACAGGTTGACAAAGACAAAGGCAAAATAAACTGGCTGACAAAGGGGCCGAAGGACTCCTGGCCTTTGATCCGCCAGGAAACTGTGCCCGGTGCCACAGTGACTCTGTTGCCTGGATTTTTTTGTGTGGAGGAAATGCTCTTCTTCCCTTCAGCCTCTGAACTGTGCTGCAAATCAAAGGATGGATGCTGGAGATGTCCACAGGGGCGGGCTCATCCTCCTGCCCTTGAAAAGAAAGGTTTGGCTCTAGGAGCTGGCAGGGAAAAGTGGATTTCAGGTAACCAGATCTGGGAGAGCAGCGGGAGGCAGCAGCCTAAAGCAAGGTCAGGGAGTCCTCCTCTGTAGGGCTCGTGGTTGTTACTTACCAGCCTTTAAATACCGCCAGGAAGGATCCAGGCTGGGTGAGGAACGGGCTGGTCCCGGGAGGTGGTGTGGGTTATTCAGAAATAACCCACACAAGGTGAGTTATTCAGAAATAACCCACACAGGGGCTGGGGAGTGATGGTGTGGGTTATTCAGAAATGTGGGGCTGGAGAGTGAGCTCTGTGGGGCCTCCAGAGACCCCCGGTGTCTGCCCCAGCCCCTCAGTGAGGGACAGGGTCACGTCACATTACAGCTTTTCTCGTGGAACAAACATCCTTCAGTGTGGAGAACAGAGTGTTTGAGGATAAGGGACTCGGCCCAGCCGGAATCTCCTTTATCCTTCCAAGTGGATCCCATGGAGGAGGTGGGGACTGAGAAGGAAAAGCATGTGCCCATGTCACTCCACATTAACTGCCTGGGCTGGATCATTCCCCGAGGAAATACAGCAGAAGAGGAGAAGGCTTCTCTCGTGACAGCCTCCTGGGGATTTTAACACCACCATTGCCAAAGGGGGTCATGGACGCGGCAGAAAGGCTGAAAGGTTTCCACGGATCCCCAAGGGATCCCCTGAAAACTGGAATGTGGAGATATTCTTCACTAATGTAAATGTCTCCTTGTCCCCTGCTCCACTCTGACCCAGCTGTCAGGGATGTTTCTCTGAGTGTTGCAGCCAGGACAAGAGAGCATTCCCCAAATCCCCGCAGGTCAGGTCACACCAGCTTCCCTCAGGATGCTGAGGAAGCTCCCTGCTCCTTTCCAGTGTCCATACCCTGTGTCCATGACAATTCCCAGAGGAAGAGTGGGATGTGCTGGCTCCAGCTCCTGTTTTACTGCAAAGAAAGGGGCAGATCTCTGCAGGCTCACCTGGAGAGCCTGCACCAGACCCTGTGCTGCTCTCCTCCATCAGGAGCCAGCCCTGGGGAAGGTTGAGGTGCAGGAAGCATCCCCATGTTCTGCTGCCCATCCCAGGGGATGTGTGTCCCTGCCTGCTCAGAGTCTGGCTCCTTTCTGTGTGCCCACCAAACCGTGCCTTGCCCAGCTCTGCTCTCCCACTGCCCAGCGCACCTGAGTCCATCCATTAAAAAAAAAAAAAAACAACACTGTTCCAGGCTCCTGCTGTCACCTTCCTCCCCCAGCGCCCCCCTAGAGGTAATTTTGTGCCCATCCACTCGGATCTGAGCCCAGAACACCCTCCCCAACACGACACAACCCACCCCGCTCTCTGAGTCACCGCTGTTCCACACTGTGATCACAAACCTCTCTGCCGAGCGAGCAATTTTTTTTCTATTTTTGGTTCCTTTGAGTGTTGACCCCTGAAATTTCCAGCTCCTCCCTACTCCCTTTGGCACTCCCACTGCTCAGAGTCCCCCCGTGCCCCCCGTTCTTTGTCTCCCAGGCTGCCCCAGCCAGGGTAGCTCCGTGCTGCTCCTTTAAGGCTCAGTGCCTGTAAGTGATTACTCTTGGCTATCACTTTTTCTATATCAGACATGTCATGGTGAAGAATCTTCAACCTTGACTCTTACAGCTGCCCTAATTATAGGACATATTTTTGGTGCTGTGTCTTTATTCCTCTCCGTGCTGGCACTCTGACCCCGGTGCTTCCTCCGTCGCGCTTGTGTTAACAAGGTTGTCCATTCTCCAGTTTCCTCACTCTGATTTGTAACTCGAAATTACCATATCTGGCTTTCACTCACTGACAACCGTCACTTTAAATAGGCCTTTTAAAGTTAATACGATGTCCATTCTAAAGTGGAGTATTACTTTTCAGTGATGTTAAATGAGCAATTTAAGGAGCTATAGGCTTTTCTTATAAGAAAAATTAAATTTTATCTGCCGCTTAATTTATGTATCGGGCTAACCCTAAACAAATCTGTCACAAGCTGCTGCCATCCCTAAAAAAAAAAAATACTAATACAAGAATAACTCTAGTTAATGGTAGTAAAATACTGAAGATATACACGGATTATTCATAAAAACACGTCTAACTCACACTTTTTAGAGCCTCAGGTACATGGTGCAGCAGGCATATACTCCTTTTTGGGTCTCATCCAGTGGATTTAGTGGATCTATGGCCAACAGGGACTATATCAGTGGCTGGGAAACGTTTGATCAGTCATATCAGTAAGCAAAACAGCTCCCATTGTCTCTGGGAAGGATATTTAGACGAAGAAATATTTTTGCTGAGATGAATGGACTCCAGCTCCTGCTGGAGAGGGCTTTGCCCCATTCCTTCAGCTCCACAGAAGATCAGTGCGGAACCCGACCAGCTTTTTGTCAAAAAGGCTCCCCAGCCTGCTGAAAGCAGGGGGATGATGACTCCCCGCTGGAGCCAGGGGAGCAGAAGCTCCATGGTTTTATCCCTCTCCCTGCCATGCCATGCTCCCTGCCCAGGCACTCTACAGCAATGTCCGAGTGCTTCAGCTCTTCTGAAAGTCTCTTTTTCCACCCCTCTGCCTTCCACCTCTGTTGCCCGGATTTCAGCCTTCTGAAAAAAATTGTTTTCTTTATGTACCAAGACTTTTCCCACACTTTAAGTATCAACAAATGGTTTGTTTTCATATTTTCATGGAGGAGGAGAGAGCTGACAGACTGTTGGCCTGACCAGTGTGTTGGAGGGGTGGCAGCTCCTCCCTCCAATCCACTGGCACCTTTGGAATTCTATAAAATGTCAAAGATGTAAATAAAATTCCTTCTTTTCCAGCACCATTCAGCATGTAAGTGCAATTCTTTCCTGTCTCCTTTCCACACACCTCTGCCTTAAATCTCCCACTCCTCGCTGCGTTGTGAGAGAAACTTCCTTCTGGTTTGGCAAACAATTTGAGAGCAAACCTCCCTCTCTCCAGGCAGCCCAAGCAGCTCCAAGCTGCCTGAGATTTCAGTGTTCATGTGGGATCAACATGCTGGGCCTGATGTTTTTCCCTTGGCTTCTGAAAGGTCAGAATGGCAGTGTATTGAATCTCTAAACACACTGATCACACAGCTCTGCTAGCTCACTAGAATCCATTAATATCCCAGATACTGGAAGCAAAAGGGGAAAAAAACCTTCCTCCATGAACTTAAATCAATTAGCTGGGACTCAAAAATGTAGATTCTCGTGGAAGAATAAAAAATGGAAAACACCAGGCCTCATTATCCTGTCCCTGAAGTGCCAGAGGGTAAAATTATCTTTCATGATGATGTTCTGCATTGATTAGTCAAACATGTAGGAAATCATATTAAAGATTTGACACCTGATGTGGGATCAGAAGAGCTGTGTGCTGCAACAGCACATGCAAATGTTAGGGTATGTCCTTTGGCCAAAGGAAAGGAAGACAAGAGTGTGGAAAAAGAAAACTTGGAAAATTCCTTGTGGAAGAATCTCGTCAATTTTAATGTTCTGTTCAAGGTAAAAAAAAAACCTTCTTCCATAGAAAGTCCCTCAAGAAGGTGTATTATAATTTCCAGATCACTTCTTCTCTGCTCATTCCTAATTATCCTGTGGAACTCTGTACCACAGAAGTTGACTAGATGCACTGAGCTCCAACAGGAAGGGAAAATTCCAGCCAGCCACGTGCAAAAATCAGGCACTCTCAAAGAGACACACCACCAACATTTGCCGCAGATTCACCAAAAAAAGAAAGCTGGAATTAATGGAAGGGAATATTGCCCTGAAACAGGAGGTGGAGATCTAGAGGTGAACAGACAAACCTCACCCAACTGCAGAGAAGCCACAGTGCCTTTGCACCACCTGGGAAATCTGGAAGGGGAAAAAAAACAACTTTTAGGTCTTTTACTGCCACTAGCATGGTGAGTGACCTTGCCTGACTCCAGGCCACAGACACAGCTCTGCTACAACTGTTTAATATTGGAGCCTTGCAAAGCACAGCCTGCCCAGAGTGGCTTTTCCAAGGGCTCTTTTCTGGTGCTGAGGATCAAATATGCATCTCCATGATCAAAATGCTGACTGCCTTCAAAACCAGAAGAACCATTACACGAAAACATTGTATAAAGTCATTACAGGCCTGTGCTCTTATCAGACACCCCTAATCAGCAGCTCTGGGATCTTCCAGCACCCCAGGGCTAATTTCTATGCCAGTGTTAAGTCAATTCCATGGCATGGATAACCTAAATAATTTGGCAGATTAGGTTGCAGGGAGCATAGCAAACATTACTCAGAGCGTTTTTAAAACTGCTGTACAAAGTGCACCACAGTGATAAAATAGAGCAATGCCTGATTAATATGCACGAAAAAGCCCTATAGTTAAACAGTTTTAACCCCTTCCTCACCACGATTCTTAAGGAGGACGTGAACAGAACACACTCAAACACGGAAGGTCTGTGCTGCCCTCAGCAAGGTTCTCAGCCGTGCATTCCCAGTTCTCCCTGTTGTTTCATCAAAACAAATTTTGATGTTGTTTCATCAAATCTTTTCTTCCCTGGCTTTCCTTCCATCTCATCCTCTGTGTTCACACCCAGCAGTGACCACCACAGCTCCCTGTGCAGACGTGGGGCAGGGGCAGAGCAGATTTCAGGATGCTCTATGAGCCCACACAGCTGTACTCAGACTGGAATATTTGAACTCCAAACCAAGCAATTGAACTCACATACAAATTGCTGCTGACAGTGTAACTAAATAAAAGACCTACTTTTCTAATCCCCGAGGCCAGTACAAGAAACCGTGGTGAAGAAATGGGTATTTTTCATCCATCTGGCTGCAGTGACCACCATTAAATTTGAACATAAAGCTCAAAAGACCTGTGTAGTGTCACCAAAAATCCCGGAGTGGACTGTCAGATGGTAATAAATCACCTGGAAATGACCTTACAGGTGGAATCATAAACAGATTTCAGAGCAAAATTTTTATGAAAAGTCACTGAGTTCTGGGGGGAAGGAAAGTTTTGGATTTTCCATTTTTCCCACTCTTTTCTCTCAGTGAAGAGCACCCCACTCCATCCCATCAACAAATTAATCAGGTTTGAGCTCCCAGTTTGAAATTTTCAGGGGAACATCAGCCTGGTTTGTCTGTACCTGCTGAGGGACAGCACGTCCTGATGAAACCCCTGACTTCCTGATGATGTTTGTGTCACCCTGGAGCCAGGGGTGACCTAACAGTGTGAGAAAAGCAGGTGAAATCTGCAGAGGATCTTTTTATGGCCCAAAGTTACAGAGAACCACTGACAAGAAGCCAATACAGCTGATGCACTTGCCTGGACTATTTAGACAAATGGACCACACGATACAGTCCCAGTGGCAGCTCTGTGAGTAGTGAGGTAGCAGGAGGCAAGAACAGTATCCATATATTCACAGGTACCTCTAATGTACACAAAAATATATAATCAGCATCAGCAGTCTTCATTAGAGTGCAACCAAGAATTATGGAGATCCTAACCTTGCAAGCCAAATAAATTATTGCCAGGGGATTATTATGTATTCTAACAATATCTAATGTACCTCTTTGTCTCTCATAAATTACAGGGCATCCTCTGGCTCCTAGAACACGCTCTGCCTCATGCATAGCCACTACAGAGCCTTTTTCCCCCCCTAAATACACACAATAGGATCTCTAATCAGCATGGGCTCATATAGGGATTTTAATAGGCGAGAAAATCACATGTTCAGTGGCCTGGTGTAACTGTTTCAATACCAAAGCAAAGGGGCACAATTGAAACGTGCTGGTAAAGGGGAAGCTCATTTGGAGTGTGTGTGTGTGTCAGTGTCCTCACTGGCATTAGCAATTTTACTGTGGTACAAAACATCTCCACGCCGTGCAGGCTGTAGTGGAGTCTCCACCATTGACTTTCTGCCTTTCAGTCAAACACTGCCAATAACACCTGCTCTGCATTGACTTCTCCAACGTGCACTCAACAACGACTCATCAAACTCAGCTCACTCCAGCACCCACACAAAAAAATATCCCTTGCATTTCAACACCTTCCACTCACAACTGATCACCTGGCAGAGCCTTGGTGTTGTGTGAGCATCAGCACGAGCTGAACCTGCCTTCAGGTGATCTCGGAATCAGCGGAACTTGGTGCATTTGTCCTTCTTTGATGGGTGTTTTTGTCCTCATCCAGGCACTGGAATTGGCTGTCTATTGTTTTCCAGCAGATTTATCCAGACATTGGGTACCCGCTTCAAGATTGTGATAAACCAAAAGCCACCACAGAGAAAGAAAACTCTGTACCCCAGAACCAGCTCTTTCATTGTCCATTTCTGCTGAGAGAGACATGAAAAATTTGGTTTTGTGCTGCATTCAAACTGCAAACAAAGCCAAAATTACTTTTAAACATCCTATTCGATTTACAAGACCACAAGGACAATTGTTTTGCATTATTCTCTCAGTCCCTTGTGCTTCAGGTTCCTTTTACCACTCAGATTGTCACACATGCACACATTCACATCCACCCTTAATAAGAAAAGTCCAAGAAAGATATTGTGTATAATCCTTCATGGGCTGCATTTTTAATATATATTAACAAGGTGACGGATACCCTGAGTAGACTGGTCAGGGAAAGAAAACGAAGGCAAGAAATATTCTCAGGGTGTTATTGATTAACTGTTTTTCAGAACAGAGGGAATCATTTTTAACTGGTTTAAACTATGATGGACTCAAGTGGAAAATGCAAGCCGAGTTAGCAAGGAGCATAATTGACTGGGCATGGAACTAAGTAACCTCTCAGCACGCTGGAAGTGGTGGAGCGAGGGGGGTTACAGCTGGGGCTGCTCCGGACCCCGAGCCCTTTCTTCCCAAAGTGAACTCTGCCAGCAGCCACAGACGACGACAACAAGTAAAGGGAGGGGGGGAAAAAGGAAAGGGGAAAAAAAAAAGGGTCCAGCCACTCAGTTACATGATCTAAATTCTAATCAAACATCATTTAAAGCATGTTTTATTTCAGCCTCTGGAGAGATAGTCCCTCCTGACTCCTCACCATGGCAACCGGTGTCTCATTTCAGAAGTGTCATGCCACATTATCATCTTGCCGGCTCACACACTCCTGCCTGACAAGTTCTCTCTGCCCCTTGTGACAACCGTTCCAGGCTTATGCTGTTTATTTTTGGTGTCAGGCTGGCCCTGGCAGATTGAAAGGCAACCTCAGCCCCTTGAACAACAAGCACCACACCCCACTTGGCGATAAGAGATGATTTGAGAAGATATTTGCTTACATGTGTATAAGCAATTTGCGGCGCGGGCGCAGCCCCGTGTGCCTGTGCGAGCGCACGCACGGGGATGTGTGTGCAAAGGGGAGGGCGGGCGTGAGGCTTCCCGAGAAGGCAAACAATTCGTGTCAGGTCCCAGGTAGCAGATTTCCATCGCCACATCCTGAAATTCACCCGGAACAATACGGAACACGGGCCGGAGAGGCATCCTGGGGGCTGTCTCCTAAGAGGCAGGGATGCAAACCAGACATTGTCTCTGCAAAACGCTGCAGAGCGTGGAGAGGTGCTGCCCAGTTCAGCCTTCTGATAAAAATTGTTTTCTTTATGTACTAGGAGTTTCCCACACTTTAAGTATCAACAAATGGTTTGTTTTCATATTTTCACGGAGGAGGAGAGAGTTGACGGACTCTTGGTCTGACCAGTGTGTTGGAGGGGTGGCAGCTTCACCCTCCAATCCACTGTCACCTTTGGAATTCTATAAAATGTCAAAGATGGAAATAAAGTTCCTTCTTTTCCAGCACGACTCAGCGTGTGGGAGCAATTCTTTCCTGTGTCCAATTCCACAGAGAGGGACCTGGCAAAGGCACTGCACCAAGGACTGGGGACAATCCCTGCTGGGAATTGCTGAAGGAACATCCTGGAGAGATGTTCAGGGCCAGATTCATCTCTGCCTAGCACAGCTCTTCAAACCTCTGCACCAGTTTTTCCGTGGCTCTGTCCATCTCAGCAGAGAGCCGAGCTCTCCTGGCAGAGATCATTGCAAGGCTGTGACTCCTGTCACAGAGTCCCACCCCTGTTTGGGGCAAGGCTGGGATCAGCCATGCCTCAGGAGTTGTGCTCACCTTTTCCTTTCCTCACCTGTGTGGGAAGGAAGGAGCCCATGATGGAAATGAACACGGAGAAGGCTGGAGGAGGAATGGTCTGAAGCCTGGCACAGCACTGGAAAACAAGGTGGAACAGCATTTAAAAAATGGCTGTAAGGGTTTCCAAGCTGAGATGGCCCAAAGCAGAGATTCTCCAGCACACACACATCGTTAGGGATGTCAACAAACAGCACACAAGATTTGTGGGCAGCATCTTGCCTCCACCAAAGCCTATGATGTTCATCCCGCACATAACCCAAAGAGGAACGGCAGCTAGAGCAGGGGATGAAAATTCTCTTGGAAAAGTGAGACAT
Source organism: Oxylabes madagascariensis (assembly GCA_013400675.1). Taxonomy (NCBI): domain Eukaryota; kingdom Metazoa; phylum Chordata; class Aves; order Passeriformes; family Timaliidae; genus Oxylabes; species Oxylabes madagascariensis. The sequence goes on along the minus strand of VYZR01073869.1, from coordinate 16,585 downwards.
GCTGACACTGAACAACTCTACACAACAATTGTGCTTTTAATTTAATTTACAGTCACATCTCCATGTGCTGCTCTGGTCCTAGGAAAGTACACCAAGTGTGGTTTACCATGAAGTTTATGTGGGTCACAATGCAAACAAAACTTGACCCAGTTATCTCAGAGAAAGAATCACAGACTGGGAAAAACCAGAGGCAATCTTTGATCAAATAAAGAGCTAATTGCAAAACAGCTTTCATTAAAAACAAATAAACAAAGTAATACATTTATTTAATTTTTAATCCATTTCTGGTAACTGTACCATCAAAACACAGAGATTTACAATAGCCAGGGATCTGTAAACAAAGCAGGATCATCCCAAGACACACGAATGGCATTTTACAGAGTTTGGAAGAGTAGAGCTTGTAGATTTTTAAAATCATAAAAGGAGAATTAACATTGATTATGGAGCAGCAATGAAATGCCAGAGTTGCATGTCCCATAAAAAGCTATAAACCCAGTAAATGCTACAGGAGGGTTTTCCAGACAAAAGAAAAGGAAGACAAGGGGAATATTCCACAATATCCTGACTTGGAAGGGACCCACAAGCATTGCCAAGTCCTCCTGGCCCTGCTGAGGACCACTCCAAAAAAAATCCAGGCTGCAAAAAGAGGATACCATCACTTCTTTGATGTTTATTTCTTGTTTAGCCTTCCCATGCACAGGGACTGAACAAGAAATACAGTGGGCCGCTGAATATGGGAATTAGAGTGAGAGAAATCCCTTCTCTAGCCTGGTCTGTGCATTGCTGTAGCTGTTTTTAAATCACAGTGTACACGGCATGACAGATACTGACAGACAGAGACTGGCTTTTCCAGGAAATAGATAGGGCTTTCCAGCTCTATCCTTCCAGAGCAGTGTTTAAAAAAAAGTAGTTATAATAAAACCAACCCTGGACCAACATCACTGGTGAAAAATACAAAATGAAAATATGAGCGTTGCTGCTAGGGGCTCTCCTCAGTTCAGAATTCCAGGTGCACAGCAAGGCTATAATTTTGCAAACTAATAAGATGAAGTTGGTGGTGAAAGAAGGTGGTGGGGGGAACGGAAATAGACCCTGAGCTTTGGGGAGAGGAGGAAGGTGGATGGTGAATATGCTGATGTTTACTTAGTGTAGGTGCAGAGCCTACAAAACCTTCCCTGGCAGCAGTGCCGGGCAGACAACGACAGCAGCACGCTTGGATGAAGTTGTGCATTGTTTTGTGAGAGCAGCAGCACCAAGATTAATGACAACCACTGCATTTTTGGTGGGTTTTTTGTGCATTTTCGGTGTAATTTTGCAAATCACAGGAACATCCAGCACTGACGGTGTTGAGCCTGGCACGGTGAGCGCAGCATTGATGCTACTGCCACCTGAGTGTCTCATCCCTGGGCTGTTTGCTGGGTTTTTCTCCAAAAGGGAATGAATTTCTGGGGTGCTGCCTGACCAACACCACGCGTGGCTGTTCCTGTGAAACAAAGGAATTCACCTGACAAATAAAACCTCTGCAAACCTCCCCGGGAGTGGGCAAGGGGCACCTGTGGAGATGCGGTTTTTTGCAAAGCCACCGGGGGATTTCTGAGCGGATCTCCCGCTGCACATCACAAACTCCTTGCGGGGATCAGACCCTGGTGATGTCCCGCATCTTTCTCTCCTGTGGGAAGCGGGAGGGAAGCCTTCCCGTGCGGGATCTGTGCGTTAATTGCAGTCGGTGTTTATTTAATGAGGTGTGGAGCAGCCTCTAGCGGCGGGCGGCGGCCACTTCGGCTGGGCCGGGCCTGGAGGGCTCGGCTGAGGGGATGGAGCCGGCGCCTTCCCCTGCCTCCCGCAGGGCCGCCGCTCTCCCGCCTTCCTGCCAGCCTCACAGACCCATCGCCATCCTCGCGGACCCATCGCCTTCCTCACAGACCCTCCGCCTTCCCCACAGAACCTCCACCTTCCTCACAGACCCTCCGCCTTCCCCACAGACCCATCACCATCCCCACAGATCCATCACCATCCCCACAGATCCATCACCTTCCCCACAGACCCTCCGCCTTCCCCACAGAGCCTCAGCATTCCCACCTTCCCCACAGAACCTCCACCTTCCCCAGACACCCATCACCTTCCCCACAGACCCTCCGCCTTCCCCACAGAACCTCCACCTTCCCCACAGACCCATCCCCACAGACCCTTCACCTTCCCCACAGACCCATCGCCATCCCCACAGAGCCTCAGCATTCCCGCCTTCCCCACAGACCCATCGCCATCCTCACAGACCCACTGCCTTCCCCACAGACCCTCCACCTTCCCGCCTTCCCCACAGATCCATCGCCTTCCCCACAGACCCTCTGTTTTCCCGTCTTCCCCACAGACCCTCCATCTTCCCGCCTTCCCCACAGATCCATCGTCTTCCCCACAGACCCTGTTTTCCCACCTTCCCCACAGACCCTCCACTTTCCACACACGCCTGTCCCCTTCCCACCTTCTCCACAGACTCTCCCCTTTCCCTCCTTCTCCACGTTCCTGCTTTCCCCACAGACCCTCCACTTTTTCCGGAGGCCCAACATCTTTCCTCCTTCCCCACACGTGCTTCACTTTCCCACAGACCTGTCCCCTTCCTGCCTTCCCCACAGACCTGTCCCGTTCCCACCTTCCCCATTTTCCCACCTTCTCCATACACCCATTGTCTTCCCACCCTCACCACAGACCTTCCACTTTTCCACTTTTCCCACAAACTCATCACCCTCTTACCTTCCCCACAGACTCTCCACCTTCCCGCCATCTTCCCGCCCTCCTCCCCGCACTGGAAAATCTAATGCGCCACATCTGGTGGTGGCTCTTCAACGTGCACTTACCTACTTTGACAATGCCTGGAGTTTTATTTCGTTAAGGGTGTGCGTGTGTCAGAAATCTCTCACGGAAACTTGTTGCAGAAACACAGAAACTCGGCCGAGCGGCGTTTGGGTTGAACTGCTCAATGCTTCCCCACCCAAGCCATGTGCCCTCAAACCCTGGTTGGGTTTGTTCCCTTCCTCTTGTCCCTGTGCTTCCCTCAGTTAAATTCCCCTCAATAATCACTTTATCCTGAAGTTCTTTGTTATCACACTTTCTCCAAGCACAAGCCAGGGCATCCTCACAAGTAACTCGGTGGCAAGAACCCATCAGCCACTTCCATGTCCCTCACTCATCACTTTTGCTCCAGATTACACTTCCCCACTGTGTTACATCCAACCTTTCCTGCCACAGCAGAAGTTATATCTTTTGGCTTTTCCCCGGCCTGTGATTTGCATTAATTCCTCAGAAAGCTGCTGTCAGTTTTGTTCTCCCTTTATTGGCACAGATCCCAATTTTTTAAAATCCTTGATGGTTTTCCTTAATTAAACTCATAACTTCTCTTAACTATTTCTCCAGTGCAACCCCAGATTAAAATACACTTTGGCCTCCCGGCCATGCAAGGCACCTCCTTCTGAACCATCACCTTTCCTTTCTGGAAAGCTTCCTTTCCAGAAGGACTTGACACTTGTAGGATTTCTCCATTACTGGTCTTCAAAGAGGTTCTCATTTCCCTCAACAGATTTTTCATACGTTTTGCTGACTTGGCTCAAAATCCTGAAGGGGGTTTGACATGGACCACATGCTTTCAGGGTCTTTTAACACTCTTAATTTCTCCGTCACCTCTGCCCAGTTTCCTCCAATATTTCTTCTTTATGCAAAGGGATATTTATCTTTCACTTTGGCATCTGCCCTGCCACCCGCCTTTGTGAACATGAAGGCAAAACTGTCAGGGGTTTCTTTTTTTATGTTCTTTTCCTTACACAATGTCTATCAATAACTCTCAGCAGCTTTTAGAGTCTTCCCACTGCTGATCTATTATTCCTTTGGCCCATGCTACATTTCTTATTATTTATTATAACCATTTTCACAGTTTTCCCTTCATTTCCCATGACGGCTCATCTTGTCACTCCTTTTGCTCCTTGCTCCATTCTGATTTTGAAGTTCCAGGACCACATGTTGGCACATCCTTGTTCCTCCTGGCAGAAAGAGCAGATCTCCCAGGCAGGCAACCGGCCACACAAGGTGGGGGAACTGAAAGGCAAAATTCAGACATTGAATTTTGATTCCACACATGTATGGCACATGAGAGGGAAGGCAGCAAAGACCTTGTGCTGACTGTGAAACACAGAATGGTTTGGATTGGAAGGGATCTTAAAACCCATCTCATTCCACCCTTTGCCATGGCAGGGACACCTTCCACCATCCCAGGTCACTCCAAGCCCCAATGTCCAACCTGGCCTTGGACACTTCCAGGGATCCAGAGACAGCCACAGCTTCTCTGGGCCACTTTATACCAAGTGCATATATCACATATACAATACCATACAATACCATACCATACCTACTCTTGTATATTTTCCCTTTCCTTCCATTTTATTCCAACTTTTCTTCCAACTTGCTGCTCCTTTTTCCCTCAAGAAAATTTCCTCAGTTCCCTTTCCTGAAACTCAGTTTGTTTTGTGTGATAGCAGTCACAGATTGTGGTTGCTACCTCTAGTCAGCATAAAGTACCAGCCAGAATGGAACCATAACTGTGAGTTTTAGTTTATATTTGATATACACTGCGAAGGTTCCAAAAATCTGTGAACCTTCGTAACTAATGCTCCCGTCCATCTCAGCAAAGCTACACGAGGAAAAGGTTTGCCTCTGTGAATTTGCAATTAGATACCAAGAGAATAAATCACTCCTTTTGCCAAGAAGCAAATTGCTGTGGTCTATGTAAACGAAATCCCTCACCAAGGGCTATTTCAGATTTTTTTTCTAGCTGCAACTTTCAGTGAAATCTTCTTTGGAAACCCGCTTCTTTTTTTTTTTTTTCCCCTGTTATCCTCACCTGAATTTCCTTGCAGCTTATCTCTAGTTTTTAATAGCTGTGACCACCTTAACTCCTACAAAAGTAAGTGCTGAAAAGCCACAGCCCTGAGGGTCAAATAGAAATGTTCTTTATTTATAGGGAGCACATTTAACTGTCACACAGTTCCTGCCCATTTTTTGTGCCACCATTATTAATAGTTTTCTCCAGCCATCCCTGCCTCTGTATGTGCTCGGCATTTGAGGATGAGCAGCACCACCTTGGACACTTTGTGGGACAAGGGAACCAATAAAAAGACATTCATGAAAATGACCATACCCAGGGAGATAAAATATCATTATGTGAAATGGATTTGCTGGCACTCCTCACCAAATTTACCACCTATTAAATTACAGAAACCATTATTCCTTTATACAGGAAAGTCTGAAACTTTCCCTCAAAGATATATTTTATTGTTTTAAGTGGGGGTTGAATGCATTTTTTTTTTCCTCGTGATAAATTCTCACACATGAATTTTCTTCGCAATACAACAGGTCCTTGTCCTACTAATAATTCCATTGATCAAACAGGGCAATACTTCCCTTTTCTTCCAGCACAGTGCACTCCCAGAACACTTTCTGCAGGTGCCCAAAGGGAAGCATTGCTGCCAATTCCCAGCGGATGCTGGCACAGACACACATCCAAGAGGTGAGCGTGGAGGGGAAACATGAGAAAGGCTGATCCCCTTTGATCACCAAGCATGGAAAACCTGGATGCACCTCTGCAAACAAATCCCCCCCAACCCCCCTTTTCCTTTTTAACATGAAGAAAACTTTGAAACACCTGCAGTGGGAAACAAAAGGTTAATTAAAAAGAACCCCAGTCTTTGCACTAAACTGATTGCTGGGACTCCTGCCAGCCTGGGAAGGTTAAAGAGCTCAAGCATGCGTGGGCTGCGGGGGGAATGGCTAAAATTTACAGCCAGCTCCCTGGAAAGTCACAGTTCAGCTGTTCTCCCGGAGCAGGTGCTCATGGGAGCGGGCCTGTCCCTTTCAAAGCGTGAAGATTGATGAAGCCTTCGCTCTCACCAACTGTAAATATACAACCAGCCTTGTCAGAGCAGGTTTGTAACATCACTTGCTGACAGCAAGAAATTTTTTTTAACCTCCTAAACACACACAGACGCACACGCGCGCGCCTACCCCACACAGGCTCACACGCACACGCAAAAGTGCTNAACTCCTACAAAAGTAAGTGCTGAAAAGCCACAGCCCTGAGGGTCAAATAGAAATGTTCTTTATTTATAGGGAGCACATTTAACTGTCACACAGTTCCTGCCCATTTTTTGTGCCACCATTATTAATAGTTTTCTCCAGCCATCCCTGCCTCTGTATGTGCTCGGCATTTGAGGATGAGCAGCACCACCTTGGACACTTTGTGGGACAAGGGAACCAATAAAAAGACATTCATGAAAATGACCATACCCAGGGAGATAAAATATCATTATGTGAAATGGATTTGCTGGCACTCCTCACCAAATTTACCACCTATTAAATTACAGAAACCATTATTCCTTTATACAGGAAAGTCTGAAACTTTCCCTCAAAGATATATTTTATTGTTTTAAGTGGGGGTTGAATGCATTTTTTTTTTCCTCGTGATAAATTCTCACACATGAATTTTCTTCGCAATACAACAGGTCCTTGTCCTACTAATAATTCCATTGATCAAACAGGGCAATACTTCCCTTTTCTTCCAGCACAGTGCACTCCCAGAACACTTTCTGCAGGTGCCCAAAGGGAAGCATTGCTGCCAATTCCCAGCGGATGCTGGCACAGACACACATCCAAGAGGTGAGCGTGGAGGGGAAACATGAGAAAGGCTGATCCCCTTTGATCACCAAGCATGGAAAACCTGGATGCACCTCTGCAAACAAATCCCCCCCAACCCCCCTTTTCCTTTTTAACATGAAGAAAACTTTGAAACACCTGCAGTGGGAAACAAAAGGTTAATTAAAAAGAACCCCAGTCTTTGCACTAAACTGATTGCTGGGACTCCTGCCAGCCTGGGAAGGTTAAAGAGCTCAAGCATGCGTGGGCTGCGGGGGGAATGGCTAAAATTTACAGCCAGCTCCCTGGAAAGTCACAGTTCAGCTGTTCTCCCGGAGCAGGTGCTCATGGGAGCGGGCCTGTCCCTTTCAAAGCGTGAAGATTGATGAAGCCTTCGCTCTCACCAACTGTAAATATACAACCAGCCTTGTCAGAGCAGGTTTGTAACATCACTTGCTGACAGCAAGAAATTTTTTTTAACCTCCTAAACACACACAGACGCACACGCGCGCGCCTACCCCACACAGGCTCACACGCACACGCAAAAGTGCTAAAAAAAAAAAGGGATTTTCCCAGGAAACGGAGGAAAGTTGGTAAATAAAATCGTGGGAAAGGCATTTCTGTTGTCCCTGCAATAGATGGAGGACATATGTGGTGATTGCACCCTGTCCTTCAGGAAACAGGCAACATCTTCCTCGGGCTGCACAGTTCATGGGCAGGTGCTGCGAGGCAGCTCTGGAACTTCTGCAGAGCTGAGATCAGCAGAGCTGTGCACTGCCAGCCACCCCTCCACCGAGATGGAGGACAAGAAATCACAGAGGTGATACAGCTAAAATCACCATTTCGCTCTGCCCAGGTGCCTGCAGGCTGAGGATTTGTCATGGGGGAGAGAGGAGTTACCTATTCCTCACAGATAGGAATAGACTCGTGTTTAGATTGGGATTTTCAAAGAGGAGAGTCCCACACTGAAAGAGCACAGCAAAACCATGGGATGGCTTTGAGACCTGGGCTCTCAGCCCTGGCATCTCCCTTTCTGCTCTCAGCATCATGTCTATAATGCAAACACTCATCTCCTATAATTAGTGGTTTCATTCCCCTGAAGGCACCACGGCAGAGGTGAGTCCTCAGAGAGCGTTTTCACCCAGAGAAGATTGTCCTTCCTGATTAGCTCGGGATGGGTGTTCTGTGCCTGGGTAATTGGGTAAAGGGCTGAACAACACCCTGCAGGCACAGCTGCCCCCCAGGACTCGGGGGAGATGTGATGTGTGAGGGAGCAATCCACAGCAGACACAGACCAGCAGGACAGAGGCGGCTGCTTCTTCAGAGAGGAAATTATCTCCACTAATAACTTTGAAGAGTTGCAGACAAATCCAGCAGGAAAGAATAGCATTGGCAAGGCCTCCCTGAAGCCTCTGGAAACCAGACAGACTGAATTCACTCCTGACTTCAGCCACTGAACTCTTTGGATGATTGGAAGCAGAATTAATATTCCAGCGTGAGTTTCTTTGCTGTCCCACTCCAGGATTCATTTTTAGCATTGCAGTCAGTTTAACTAAAATAATTCCTCAGCATCCTTTATGCAATTCTTTCCCAAGGAAAATCCATCTGTGTTATCATTTCTCTAAGGCAAAATTTCAGGGTAATAGAAAACCTTCAGCCTAATTTCCTAAATTTCTTAGGTTTGATATTTCCACTGCAGGGTGGAGGGATTAAATTGGTGATTTTGGGAAATGTCAATACGTTTCAAACACCCCAAAATTTTACTGTGGAAAAAAATCAGGTTTTGCTTGGTGGAGTTTGGGGGTTTGTTTTTGCTTCACTGCTTCTGTTTTACTACTTTCCTCTGTTTATTTTTAATAGATTAGTAAAGACTGCCCTGCTGGCAAAATCTGGCCGTGGATAATCTCCTGAAATTTTCCAAAAGCCCTTCGATTATCCTAATCTACAAGAGGAAGATTTCTACACACCCAACCAAGCTCCAGCACTCCTCACTCGCACACAGACTCGCCCAGCACAAAATCCATTTGCATTTCCTCCAAGACGCTTCCAGGATGAACACACCTAGGACAGAATCATGCAGCGGAGTGTTTGCAAACTGTCACGTTCTCCCTTTTTTGCTCTCCCTTCTCTCGAATTCCTTGACTGACGTGGCTGTTTGAATTGCTAACACTCTGTGATGAGGACTGTCACTGTCACCTCGGGCTGTGTTTACCCACGGCGGGGTTCCCTCCCCGGCGCAGCGCCTCACACCATGGCACATGCTAATAAAGAGCGAGAGAAAAAGGGAAAAAGGTACTTCCCTCTCTTTGCAGCGGCAGAAATGTAACAGCCCTGATGAATAGGCCAGCCACCGGGAATGTTTCCAGAAGCTGTAAGGAGAAAAAGAAGTAATTTATTGCGAGTGCTACAAATACATCATATACCTGTGAGTACAGGTGACCATCACTTGCTCAAACAGCCAGAGCTGTCCTTGGAGGGAAAAGACCTCCAAGGTCTCTCTCTACCATTGTAAGCAGCCAACAGCAAAGTCCTCCCGAGTTTCAGGAAGAGCAGGCGTTGATGTGTGCGTGCCTCACGCTCCTTGGCAGGGCTGAAAAGCCTGAAATATGATTACATTTTCTCAGTAAAATTACATTTGGGTCTTCCCCGAGACCCAAAATGGTTAAAGCAATTTTTCCATCAGCTTCGTTATTACCCTTCAGACAGGATTGGCACTCATCTCTGGTTTTATTTTGCTTATCCCTTCATTAAACTCTGCCTGCTGATGTTTCAAATCCGTGGTTATTTACCTGTTCCTGCCCCGGATCTCCTTGTCTCCCTTGGCCACAGGATTCTCCATCTGGAGGGGGGCAGTGAGGGAAGGGGGGCACCCACCCCCTTTTCACACATGTCTGAAAGCCCCCATCCCATCAGGGCTGCTCACCAGGGTCCCTGCTCTTCTTCACACCTCTGAGATGGAGCTGTCATTACCTGCTCCAGCCTGGACCTGGCTGCCCCACTCTCAGAGCTCCTCCGAGCTCCCAAGGGCTTTTCAGCCAAGCCACATTCCCAGGAGCCTAAATTAATCAAGCTTTTTTTAAGCCCTGCTGAGGGCTGCTCCAGTTTTCATCCACTGAGGATCAGACCAAACAATTTGCTGTCTTTCACTCCCTTTTGCCAAGAAGTTGCAAACAGAGCAGCCAAGGCATCATCTCCCATCCCCCTCACCCTGTAAATGCCTGTTCGGACCCGGTACAGGGAAGAGGAGGAAAATGAACCCAAATCACTGCTCAGCTCCTGTTCTCCCAGCCTGCCCATCCCACCCAGTGAAACACACGGCATTAAAACTTCTGCAGCTGAGAGGATCTGATTATTTTTATGGAAATTTGCTCCAAGTTCAGAAGTGGATCAATGACAATTTCTCGAGCTGGCTCCATTTTGAGTACCAGAATTGACTTTTGGAGAAGCTGCTTGATTTCCCAGCTTCCCCTCACCAGAAAAGAGATTATTGCATAGGCATGTGATGTAATTCAGCTCCAAATAGGGTCTGGGCCTATTAGACCCCAATATAAAACTCACCCAGGCTCCAAGGAAAACAGCAGAGCTCCCTTCTGTCCCCATCCTTGTCACACCTCAGGCCAGACAGAGATGGGAGTGAATCCCCCTGCTAATATTCCATACACCACACAGATATAAATGGCAGCTCAGGACACAGCACAGGAGAGACTCATTTTGGGCAATTTAGTTCCACTGTTCCTTTTCCGAGTTCCCCAGTTTGCCCTGTTTCTATTACCCAACCGTGCCACTTCTTTGCTTTTATCTTGTCTTGCTGTTTGCCTGTCTCTCTGCTCATTCTCCTTTCTTTTTCTGTTTGAAAATACTTTTCTTCTACTTCACAGGTCTTTTACTGGAGTACAAATCCCTCTGTTTTCCTCTCACCCATCACCTGCCAGGTCTCTGCATCTTCTTGTGACCACATGGGCAGCAACTCCCCAACTTTTTGGCACTGACCCCCTCCCCAGCATGGCAGATGACTGTCACCAACACACCCCCTTTACTCTTTCACTTCACATCTTAAAATCATCCTTGGGGGCACCAGAGGTAACAAAGATTGAAGCTCTTAATGCAAATTCCTGGCTCCAGGTTAGCACGGTGCAGGGCTTTCTGCAAGGCCCCTGTAAAGAGGCTTTTAATTTAGCACTAATAGGGAGGTTATTGTATGTTAAATAAATACTAATTGATTATTTAATATATATGCGTTGAGGGTTAACTGCTATGTAATGAGCTCCTCTCCATTAGCGGGGCTGCTGAATGTCAATTAATATGGGTTTTATAATCAATTGATATTTAACATGCCTTAACTTCCTTGTTTAGACTTAATGGGCCAGCATTTCCAAAGTGGACAATGCCAATAGTTTTTTCTTTTGAAAATTAAAAACTATTTGTCTGAAGATTTACAAGAGGGTGGGAAGTTACGAATGTATTAAAAGCTGAGCAAATCAGCTCTGCAGAACTGGAGACAGCAGGGTGAGTCTGTCCAACCCCAAGAGCAGCACAGAGCAGAAACCTCTGGAAATGGGAGAGGGGAGCCCCATTCCCTTAACTTCTGTGGAACTTGGACTTGTTTTTCTATAGTTTCAGGGTTTTTTTGCTGTCCAGTTGCTCTGAGATGCACCCTGGAAATGGGATGTGCAATCCCCCTTTTGGAAACCACTGCAAGATAAACATTAGGGACAAGGCTTCCAAGGATGACCAGGGGATTTAGACACACAGCTTCCATTTATTTTAATAAGCATCATGTCTCGAAGTCTCCCAACTGCCTTTTAAAACATCTCATGGCAAAGACTTTATTCCCTTTGCCTCTCCTCCCCAGCACACACAGATAAATCATGTGCAAGCTGTTTGTGGTATACACCAGGGAGAAAACAAGGAAGTTTCTAATGAAAAGAGTGATCATAATGCATTTACAACCATTATCTAACACTATTTCTTACTTAATTTCCTTACAGGCAGCTTTCACACGGTTTCACCACGCGGCAGAGTTCAGCTTAGCTTGCCAAAAATTCAAGCTGGAAGAGAACAGACAAGGAAGTACATTAAACACAGAAGTCTCAGTTCCCACCTGAGAGCATTTTTTTCAGGTTTACTCTCTCTCTGGTCCCCAGGTAGAGCCCTGCACCTCAGCAGGCCACTCCAGGAGCTAAATGCTCCCTGTAAGTATTACAATATTCCTCAGCAGCAAGGCTGGGACAGCACGAGGAGAACGGGGCTTGAACAGCAGCCAGGCAGGGTTAGGATGCAGATAATAAAGACTGGAAAAAGAACAAAGAGCAGCATGTGGCCAGATCGGGGTTTGAAGTCTGCAGGCTGATTTATGTCATCTGAGGATCTGGCCCAGTTAGATCTAATTTTAACATCCTTGACAAATTCCCTTTAACGGCAAACTGTCAAAAGGGAATCTTTTCCCCGCCCCTCATCCTTCCATCTTCAGGAGCTGTTCCCTGTGACAACACTGTTCTCCAGCAGTAATTGGCAGTATCATTCTATTATCACTTATTCTTAAGGCCCGAGGATTTCGTCCCTTGCAATTTTCCTGTTGTACAAATTCACGTTCTATTAGTTTAAGACGTGTGCATGTTCGTGCATTTATTCCCTGCCCGTGTCTGAGGATGGAGACAGGACTCAAACCCGAAAGGGCCCTTGTCTTACCAAAAATTAAAGGAAGCAGGAGAGCTAATCACTGGTGACACATCACTGGGGGTTGCAGGAGGAGGTGCCTCTGGTGTCTCCAGCAAAACAGAGGCAATTCTCCTTATAAGCATTTTAAATGGATGATGATCCTAATGAACTTAATAGCATCACTATCCAAGGACAGCATCAACTCATCGCCATCCTGCATTTTGCAGAAATAGCTCCCCTTTAAACAGTGTGCCCCTGCTTTGAACAGTAATGGTTTTTAAAAGTGTCTTAGCACACAAAGGCAAAATCTTTTTTGAAACAGGGTGGAATTGGTTGGTGATTATCACTGAAAAGCTGGCAGCCACCAGCTAACCTTCTAACAATGAAATATGGGAATTTACCTTCATGCTTCAGTGCTTGCTATTCAGCTGTCTACCAGGGTCTAAATCAATGATTCTACACCCTCCACTCAAGGTTTCTCTTTCAAATGCTGCAGATATGACCTTAAGTTCATCATCTAAACAATGCAGTTCACGTTTAATTTCATTAATCTAAGATCTTCCATAAAATTGCAATATGGCACCATACCTTTCAAGCACCTTCATTAAAATCCATGTTATTTCTAAATCCTATGCATATCTATGAGGTCATACGGTGTTTTATTAAAATGGATTTTTGAAAGGCTCAGCTCTTTTATCACCAATTGTCATAAGGTAGTTTACAATTAAAAAAAAAATTTAAAAAACCCTAAATCCTTTCCAATCTCTTGGGCAATGAGCAGATTTGAATGTTTCTGCAAATTACCACCTAATTTTTTTAGCTTTTTTCCAAGGATTTGGAGAGGGGAAAAAAGGAAATTACTGAACCCTCCTTGTTTGTGCATTTTCTGCTGTCTACTGTGTCTAGTCCATTACCCTCTTGATCCCAGCACGTGGGGAGGCAGCCTGGGGAGTGCAGAGGTACCCAGGATGCTGCTGTGAGACATTTCAGATCTCAGACTGTGAATTCACACACTGAGGTGAGCCAGCAAAGCGGCCCTGCCTTCCCTCCCTCCACCTGGAGCATCCCAGACCGTGCCAGGCTCGGTGGGAACAGCTCAGGGATACAGGCAGCAATCCCAACCTCCCAGGCTTCGCTGCACTTCTGTTTTTATCAGTGAATTCTGCAAGTCTGGAGCCTACCAGAGCCACTGGAAAACTCTTCTGTGTGCATGGGCTCCGTTTAGACCTCACACATTAAATAATTGCAACTGAGGCTGAGCTGGAGCAACCATTGCTCCCTCCTTAATTAAACCTGAGTTCAACACTCACTCATTTCCCCTCTCCTAGAAAAACCCACCCCTCCCATTAATGCCAAACAAAAACCTGGCAAAATCTAATGCAAACACTGGAGCGTTGAGATTCTTCACAAAGGTAGAGAGGACATAAACGACAATATGTGTCCAAAGAGAATGTTCCATCATGCTTTCATCTCTTAAGCAAAATATTGACCACCCTGAAGAGACAAAGCTGTCCAGTGGTCCTGATCTCTGCACTGTTCTACTGAGGTTTCAGCAAGAGATGCTGCTATTGAGGAGCCTGTGACAAACCTTCCCCAGGAAATATTGCAGGATGACTTCAACCCCATACCAGACCCAGCCAGACAGAAACTTCCTGACAGTTCTGAGTATTGGAAAGCAGCCTTTGTGCTGAGTGCTCAGAGAACCCTTCCTCTGGTCAAGTGTCCCAGGTAACAGAGTTTTAATCATGCATCCTGATTAGATATTCACGAGCCACCCCCAGTTATATCATGCATATGTATTAATCTATTTTACATAGCCACACCCCTTAGCAGAAGTCCTTAGATGGTTCTTTAGGGTCCTTTTCAGGTGGCTGTTCCTCAAGCCCTGCTTTTCAGCGAGCACAGTGCCATCATTATTGTGCACAGCTCCTGCTCTGCCGGCCTTGCAGAGCTGGCCTGGCCTCCTGCTGGCGTTTTGCATGGCTTCTGTTTGCCCAACTTCCATCCTTTATCTGTTTCTGCAAGGCTGTGCTGTTCTCCTGCCCTTATCAGAGTCAAATGCTGTTCTGTTCCGCTGTCCTTATCACTCCCACGAAGCCATCCCCCGGCTGCAGTGCCACGGTGTAACATTACTCTGGAGAAGCAATTACAGCGAGCAGAGCAAGGAACTAAAGACAGGTCACCTAAATGAACTGAGGGAAAAGTACATGAGAAAACAAGAAAATGTCTTCATCACTTTTCAGGCCTCAAATTGGAAAAACAGGGATCAATACAGCAGAACTTCATTTAATGGTGTGAAAAACAATCCACCCCAAGACAGGCAGGAATCACTTATTGCAAAACAAACGGGCCAATTAGGGCCGGGCAGGGCGGCGTGGGACGCCAGCACTGGGGCCATTCCTGCAGCCTGGGCTGCCCACAAGGGATGGCGACCAGGGAAAAACCGGGGAAACACCAGGGAAAACCAGGGGAAAACCAGGGAAAACCAGGGGAAAACCAGAGGAAAACCAGGGAAAAACCAGGGAAACACCAGAGGAAAACCAGAGGAAAACCAGGGGAAAACCAAGGAAAAGCCAGGGAAAACCAGGGAAAAAACAGGGAAAAGCCAGGGGAAAACCAGGGGAAAACCAGAGGAAAACCAAGGGGAAACCAGGGGAAAACCAGGGAAAAACCAGGGAAAAACCAGGGAAAAATAGGGAAAACCAGGGGAAAACGAGGGAAAAACCAGGGACAAACCAGGGAAGGCTGCTCCGAGGCCTCAGAGCAAAATACCCCCCAAAACGGACAGCGCGGCTGCATTCTGCTGATTTTTCACCCCTCATTTTTTCATCCCTGCCCCTTCCCATTCAGTTTAGTGATGGCTGAAACACCGAGCAGCCCTGGCTGGTGCAAGCACTGACACCTGGGCTGGGAGATGGGAACAGAACCTCTCCCTGGTATCCAGCCTGAACCTCTGTCGGCGTGAAACCATTCCCTCTCGTCCTGTCACTCTTGTAAAGTCTCTCTCCATCTTTTTTGTCAGCTCCTTCAGGTGCTGAAAAGTCACAGTTAGCTCACCCTGAAGCATTCACGGCCTTAAAACCTTTGGTGTCAGAGTCCAGAACCCTCAGCCCGCTCCTGCTGAGTGACTCTTTCTGCTTTGGGAAGTTTTCCTCATCTCTGGAGAAGCAGCTGCTCTGCTCTCCTGCCCAGGACACCTGAATACAGACATCTGCCACGGGAGCATTTTATTGCTTTTGCTGTCATTGCCACTGCCAGGCCCTGGAGCAGATTAAACGGATTAATAGAAGTGATGTAGAGGGAGTGTAAAACCCGCCAGGCTCCGCTGTGGGCCAAGTGAAACAGGGAAAGGAGGGTGGAGCTGACATTTGCAGAAGTAACCTCATGTTATTAAAACAAATTTGGCACGAGGGGAAAATATGGTTGCTTTGCGCTTCCTAATGGCTACGAGAGCATATTCAAAATCAGATATTTGTCAGGCAGTAAGTCAGTGTTTTTTCAGTGTTTTTTCAGTGTTTTCTCCTCCCCTTCTCCTCCCCCTTGTCAGTCAAACACAGTCCCCGTGTTGCTGTATCTCGTTTTAAAGTACATCAGAATGCGGAGTGGACATCAGCTCTAAATCTCAAAATCTAACTGGGAATTTATGTTTGTCTTCAGGAAAATAATCAACCCCAAAACTCTGGATGCATTTCCAGAAAACTGCTACACGCTGCAATTTTTCTCTCTTTTTTTTCCCCCTTCTGACGAAACACTGGTTGTATTTTCTCCTTTTATTTATTGGAGTGCTAAGTGGATTATTTCAGCAATAAATCAGGCCCTTTCATTACATTTTTAAGGTGTTGTCACTGTTATGAAGCACAGTGTGCCATCAAAATTAAGCTCAGGTTGCATTACCACCTATTTTATAGGTAGAGAATTACTTGATGGATTTTTTTTCCAGCAATCTAAGCACTTTGTGTCTTCCCTTCCAAGCCCAACTGCCTCCCTAGTTTCTCAGGCATTTTCCTTCACAAGTTATGAAATTCTCATGCACATTCTCTCACAAATACCTTAGGTTTTTAAACAGAGGGAAGATATTTCTTTTATCTACCAAACTATCCATGTAAGGCACAGGGAGGTCAGGGATGGGAAAGAGCTGAGCCCCTCCATTACAAACCTGAAGCAAAGCAGCTCTTCTGGGAAACATTTCAGCTGGAAGGAGCTGCTCCATTAGAACCACTGGAATCTGAAGTTGTAGTTAAAGTTTTACAAAAGG
>VYZR01073828.1:1651-12308 GCA_013400675.1 Oxylabes madagascariensis | reverse complement strand
GGAGATTCTTTTTTGTACTTTGCAGTCCTGGAGATGATTTAGTGTTGCTCTTTAACATGTAGCTTAATGTCTGAGATCAGTAATAAATTAAATTTAAAACCACTTTATATTGCAGAAATTATACTGCAATCCGTTTGAAAATAGAAACAGTGGAGAGGACAAATAAAAAAGTCTGTGACTGTGCAGGAGAATGCTCCCCACATTCATTCCAACCTGGGTCTGTAAATCCACATGACAAAGGCCCTTTCAGAGGAGACTGGTTTGGTTTGGGAGCACTGGTTGCATTTCTGTGGAAACAATAAGGCACAGCTCTTCCTCAATCTCCCGTTTACTTGCCTTTTAGTGTTAGCAATCTTGGGAATAAGCCAAGTGTCTCTTCTCCATTTTAAAGTGGACTTGGACTAAGATACCTCAGAGTTGTCTTTGATAGAATGCTAATGGCACTCAAAAGGAGGCTGAAAATCAATTTTACATTTCTATAAAAAATGTTACTTTATTCTGCAAGATGTTCCTCTTATCCCTTGTCCTTTTCCACTGCCATTGTTAAAGGTAATAGAAATGTTGAAAATGGTAATCCTGAGAATATCCTGAAACAAGATGAATACTAAAATATATCTCAGTTTGTAATGTAAACTGGTCTTAAATTCAAATAGACGATGAAAAATATTTTACATCAGTGAACCACTTCATCTTACTGACTGAAGAGGTTTCTAGATTGTGCTCAGTTCTGCACAACTTGATTAGAAATATTTGGAGAGTGCTTAGAGACATCAGAATAGTCAGGAAACATCTGAGCAAAAAAACCGAAAAAATAAAGGCTAAAGAATTCAGTAACGATGACCAAAGCAGAAAGCAATAGGCTGCAGATGTATGCAGGGTATATACAGTGAGGATGGATAAAATATTTAATGTAAGGCACAGAGATATTTAGCAGCAGGCTGAGTAGCCAATAAAAGCAGCAGAATAGAGGCTAATATCCAAAAGGAGGTAGAAGGATTATATAAGTCTTTAAAAATTAAATTTGGCAAAAGAGTATAAAGTATGCCATTGGAAGGAATATCATATTGGCAGGGGATTTGTATTAAGATATGTTCTCAGTCTCATACAGTAAATCAAATGCAGAGCTCAGTTGGATTCCTGGGTGTTGGTTTGAGCTGCTAGTGTAGACTTTGCCAGCTGGAATGTTTATCTAGGCACACCTAGCTTGTGTAATCTTGTCTTTCAGAAATGGAAACAGGTAAGGTGTGTATTAACACTTCTAACAAAATCATCCCCCTCTTTTTCACTGAAGTCTTGGGATTTTCTGCAGTTACATCCTTTAGACTTGATACTATGTGGGAGCCAATGAAACTGTCAAAGTTCTTATTAACTTGAGATAAGTTTTTATCTTATTTCTCTGTTGGTGACTTATAGTCATGAAGATATGGCTTGAGAAAAGAGGTGTATTTGTTATTTTGTGGAAACTTTCTCTTGTTTTTTTTTGTAATTTCTTTGATGGCAATGCTGATGTAGCTGGGGAATTTCATTCAACAATTTTAGAACTACTCATAAAGAGAAGGAAAAAAACATAAATTGTGACCCTTGGCTGGTGAGCAAGCTGAACACTAAATTCCCAACTGTATCTTACCTGGAGCTTTCAGACAGAATGAGAAAATGAAATTTTTTTTGTTAAAGATTGGTTTTTTTCTGTCAGTAATGGTGAAACATGAAAGAAGAGCTTTTGGTTTTCCTCAGCTCACCTGAAGCATAGGGGCAGAGGCAGATAGCTATTTTTATTCTGATGGAGTATTAGAAGCAGAGGAATTTTTTGGCTCTAGTAGGAAAAAAAAAATCTGAGAAGCATTTGTGAATGAACTGTGATACTGATGCATTGCCCAGCCCGTGGAATAATCTTTGTTTAATTTGCCAGTGATGTGGTAATTTTGTTGTGCTTTGCTAAGCAGGGAGAGCAACCAGTTTATTTTGGTTTTTATCTTGATTACAGGGTTTGAGTCTTCATTTATTTGCACTCTCTTTGTTCTCTAGTATGTAAAACTTGGCATTAACACAAATACCATGCTTTAGTCTTACCTGGGGGGAGAAAGTATCAGCTGAGAGGCAAACAAACACCAAGGTGTTTCTCTTTGCTTGGTGTCAGCATTTTAGACATAGCTTGTAGTCTCCAATACTTCTTCCAAGGTACCTAAATAGCAGCTTGTTAGGCTTTAGTCTGTGGAGTTGAGTTTTTCTGTAATCACGTAACACATTTATATTGCACTTATGGCCAGTGTTACTCTGTGGGAAAACAGTGTCGAAATTTAAATGCTTTGAATTCTGTGTGCATTCGAAAAATAGATGAATTTCATTCACTCTTGAGTTCTGATCACTTAGATAATGACAATAGAACAGACTTTGAAATCTTGTTCTTTTAATATTGTGCTGAGCAGGAAGCATAGCCTATAGGCCTTTTGGGGACAAGCAGGCCTTAGTTTGTCCAGGCTCAGGCTTTGAGGTCCAGAGAATATTAGCACTGAAGATAAAATAAGGCTAAGGTTTTTCCGGAAGGCCATATTCACACTCTCTTGAATTTGATATGTGTAACACTGACACCACATTTTTGCTTTCATTACCTCAAGAAGTGGATTTTTTTTTTTTTTTTTTATTTCCCAGTCTGCCTCTGTCAGTCCAGGAATTAAATTGGAAGAGGGTAGATTTATATTGGACATNTTTTTTTTTTTTTTTTATTTCCCAGTCTGCCTCTGTCAGTCCAGGAATTAAATTGGAAGAGGATAGATTTATATTGGACATCAGGAAGGAGAGTTTTTTACAGTGAGGGTGGTGAGGCCCTGGCACAGCCTGTCCAGAGAAGTTGTGGCGACCCCACCCCTTAAAGTGCTGAAGGCCAGGTTGGACGAGGCTTGGAGCAACCTGGTCTAATGGAAGGTGTCCCTGCCCTTGGCAGGGGTTTGGAATGTGGTTACTGTGTGAGGTTCCTTTCTTATCTGGATAGGATGTGTGGGGCAGAGCGGGAAGGGAAAGAGGTGCTTTGGAGACCTGACATGGGGAACAGGTCCTAGGCAGCAGCATGAAAGGAGCTGCAGGCTATTGCACCTTGGGAATAGCAGTTTCGGAACGAAATTTGTGGTAAACTAGGTTCTACAGAGCAACACCTTTTGTACCCGAGCCATGGTGTATAGGTAGGCCTGAAATTCCACCTCTGAAACATCAGTGCCTTGGGCAGAGTAACATGGCCACGGACGGACTTCTCAGAGCAGAGCTGGTGCAGTGCCCGGCTGTGGCTGCCTGCACATCAGCCGAGCCCCGAACTCTCTGCTGCTCAGAGATTGGGCCTTGGCCTTCTTCTAGAGCTGAGCCTTCCAGGTGTTTGCAGGCACACACTGCCTGCAGCAGAGTGAGAGCGCCCAGTCAGGGATCAGGATGTGCTGCAGCCAGAGCTCGAGGACAGCCCGCCTTGTCCTGCAGCCACCTCTGCCTGCTGGGCCTGCTGCCTGCAGCGGGAGCTGGCCTGTGAGGAAGCATTAAATAAGGAGCAAATGTGCTGTTGATAATGAATGTGGAGCTGGGATCACAACCTCTGTCCTTTCTGAGCTGGGTGACTATAAAATACATGCCACTGTTTTATCTGTGACAGAACACCGTGCACCCTTGCACACAGGATATGAAGCTGTAGAAGTGTGTGTGGGTTGGCTAATGAGGGGTGCAGAGGTGTAATGTCTAACATTGCCTGGGAGCCAGACAAGTGTCAACACAGATCAGTGAACAACCCTTAGAATTTATCTGCTGCTGGTGGGATGCAATGGAGACAAGCCAGACTAAGCAGGCAGAGTGGAGTGGCCCAGAAGTGACCTGGAACAGCATCTGAGGGATGGCCTGTCGTGCTCAGAGCTGAGGCAGCTGTGGGGCTGCGTGTGACTGCAGCTCGGCTACCGGAGTGCTTCCACTGGAGCTGACAAACCTCACATTCTCTCTGTACTGATCATCACCAGATCACAAGAGCTTCAAAATACCAAGAGATTCTAAATGCATTTTAGAGCCACTTTGGTTTTACTCTGAGTTCTGTTATACTCTGAGAACTCACCTCTCAATACTTAGTGTTACATAAGCAGGCCGAGTATTAGGTAAAAATGCAGCGAGCAAGGTTTCCAAAATCCAGGGGAAAATAAGTAGCATTAGGGTGTTTTATTAGCTCTGTTTCAACTGACCTGGGATTTTTTTGATCTTTAATTAAAAGAAATGCAGGATTTTATTTCTGCTAACTGCAAAATAATGAGATCGTTTAGCTGTTTAGTAACAGTAACCTCTTCCATCTAACTGCAGTTTAATTGACAGCTAATAAGGCAGAAATTCAGACAGAACCCTGAAAACTGCATGCTAATTACATTGCTTTATTAAATACTATTGGCACCAACTATTTATAACCTTCAAGTTACCTTGCCGTAATTAGCTCAGTTCTCATTAGCTGGTTCTTCAGCCTTCAAGAAGTGAGAAGTTGGTGAAAGAAGTTAGAAATATTTCGTAAATCTCTTGGTTGTACAAATGATTTACCTAGATGAAAGAGCCTAATTACTTGAAAACATGTAATTGCACTATCATCAAGATCATTATTGTATGTGATTAAAAAACAACTCTAAAGGAAGACCCAGTAACATCTAAAACAGTGTGTCATGATCAAAAAACTTTTGATTGAAATCTTTTCTGAAGTGGCTCTTTATATTTTAAGGATCCTTCACTGGACATGTAAGTTTGGACACCTTAGATGAAGTTGTGGCTCCTGAATTTTTTTCTTCTATTGGACACTGAAAAACTTAGCGGGCACATAACTGGGCTTCAGCCTTGTATTTTATTGACACTTGGAGGGAAAACTGGGTTACCTGTTCTCTGCCAGCAAAACACTTTGTAGAAAAAGCTGAAGGTTTTGTTTTTTCTCTTGCCCTCTCTCTAGTGTCAGCTCTGGTAAGAGAGTACACAAAGACAAATAAAGCTTTCTTGTCCTTTTGTCTGAAGGACAGATAAAATGTTTTTTTTCAGGTACACCCCTATACCCAAAGCAATTATTCTTTCTCCCACATAGATGAAATGTTTATGGTAATGGGTGTCGAATTGCTAATCTTGGAAATACAGGAAGAGTAGTCATTGCATTTTAATGATGTTCCAAAATACATAATTTATCATGAAGGAATCATTTTTCCTCAGAAGCAAAATAGTCCAATAAAATACTGATTCTCAGACGCTTGGGCTGGACCTTCACTGAGGCTGTCTTCTGTTCCTGCTTGTCGTGCTGCTTCCCAACACCCCAGGCTCTGCAGGAGGGGGTGGTTGAGGGAGGCAGGTGGTGTGTGAGTACCTGAGCAGCAGCTTCTGCTGCAGCACTCCCAGAGCAGGAAAAGGCAAAATGATGTCCCAAAAAGTGCAGAGTAAAAGGACATCGCATCAGTTACAGCTCGTTAAACCTTTCTACACCAAGAACTCCACTGAGAAAATGGCTTTAGTTCTGTTTCTTCCCTCTCTTGCAGGTGCTACAGAAGAAAATACAATATGGAAAAATTAAAGCTACTTCTGGATAAGAGCTCCTATAGAGGGGCTTGCTCTGCTTAACTCAGGTGCTTTCACATTACACTTTCTGTTAATTTGTCCTTTCTTTTTCAGAAGGTCCTTGCCTTTATTGAAGAGCCAATACAACATTAGAATGTAGCAATGCATCTGTATAGCAGGCCATTCTGGTGCACCAGCCAAACTGTTTGTAGATAACAAGCCACCTGCAGTCTTGTTTTTGTTCTCAGGAACTCATCAAGGCCACTAAGACAGCAACAGGATGAAAGTGGGAAACTGCCTGGAAAAAATGCAAAACCTAGATAGGAGACACACAGCTGTGATGATGGACGCTTGACCAATTGGATGTCCTGAAGGATGTGTGGCTGCCTTATGGACAAGTGGCTTGGCCAGTCAGGAGACATCTGTAGGCGTGGACAGTAGAGCTAGAAACTATAACTGAGGTTTTATGGAAGCAACGAATGGCTTCTGCTGAAATCATATTGATTCTGTTACTCAGTTGTCCATTTCACCCTGCATTGGAAATTTTACTCAAAAGCAAAATAATTGCTAATTTAATGGCTCCTTTGATAGTATTGTCAGACAGTAAAACAGTTAAGCAAGCAAGCGTTGAGAGATGAGATCTGCTTCCCAAAGAAGGGAGGAAGAGAAAGGCCTTCTGGAAAATGATGAAGCTGCTCTTGCATTTGCTGACATGAAAGCATGTACTGATGTGAAGTGTAAGATGTTAATGCTGCAGCACTGTGAGGCTCTGTCTGTCTGCTTGCCAATTTAGTTGAAATGTACGTGATTATAAGCAGAATTACCAGCATATTGAACTATTTCTCTTTTCAAGTGCCTGGGTTCTTTAGCAGCTTTTCAGCAGGAAAATAGTCATAAATATGTTGGTGTGACTGCACAAAGGCAGCGGTGTTCCTCTTTGGTGAACCAGAGTTCAACAAGGCAATCTTGATTTATTCCTTTGATCAGTCAAGGCGTTTGATTCTGAATATTTGTGTTGGTGCTGAAGAAATTGCAATTGTCTGTTCACTGAAGACAGGCTGACACTTGTAGCTTCTCTGTGGCGGACTCTAAAGTGAAACCACATTGAGATACTTGAGGACAGGAGGCAGGATGGCTTCCTGGTTATGGAAGTGGGAAGCAGGTTTGAAGATAGGAGTTTTATCCTTGGCTTTTCAGCTGATTTACTTGAACAGAAACTTACGACAGCCCATGTCATTTGTCCATGCCTCTCTCCTGTTTGAGAGACGAGAAAATCTTTTGTTTTGCTGTCGGTATAACTTGTCCATCCCTTGAATTGTAACGGGGCCTTTTTCTGAGATTTTTATTTTTACTATTAGTGAAGAAAGGGGTCTTTCATAATGTATTGAACACTTGTATTAGATTCCTGGCACTAGGAATTTCTTAAACCTTGTGAGCTTAGCAAAAGTTCAGAAGAAAGTACTCCATTGGACCTGTGTATGTGAAAGGGATGATGCAGCCAGTGATTTATTTTCCTTATAGTACCAGTAGAAATATAACATGTACTAACTAATTATTTATAAACATATGAAGACTTGACTAGGTGGCTTTAAAATATAACCTTCAGTACTGGTGTATTTATGTAACATCTCATACAGATACCCAGAGGGGCTGTTCATAAACAATCATAAAATATCCAGAAAATACCAACAGTTTACCTTTAGCTTATAAAACAGCACGTAGAAATGAAATTTCAGGCTTTTAGTCCCCCTGCTTTTCTCTCTTTCTGTCTTTCTGATGGGAACTCACAGTAATCAGCTATGCCATCTGCTACTATATATTTTTCATGAGTTTTAACATTTCGTTTTTAGAACCTGAAAGATGAGTAAAATGTCAAGTTGCCCAGAAGATAATCATAGGCACGACAACTCAAATGTTAGCTCGGCTTCTCTGTACTCAGAGTGGTTCCCAGCAGGCCTGGGGCCTCCCTCTTCACAGGCAGAGGAGGTACACCCTTGGAATTAGCTGATACATTCCCAACACAAAGTGAGAAGGTGGCAACCACACTGGCAAAATTAATTCCCAGGGAAGAAGTGAACTCTGTGTTGCATTGTTAGAGAAATGTCTTGGGCCTCTTGCCACCTTTCTCCCTCCTCCCTTTTAAAAGCCCATTTGCCATTCTAGTTTTCCATCCTGCTGAGACCAGACTAGGCATGACAAGCTGGGAAGGTGTTAGAAAGGTACAGGATAAAACCTTCAGCTCAAAAAATGGTCACAGCTCTTAATGTGGAGGGAAAGAAGCAAGCGGCCCTTCGTGCCACCTCGCTGTCAGACTGTGCTCAGGATCCCTTCCCCTCAACAGTGTGTGCCCTCAGCACAGTAAGGGAATAGCTGGATTATTTGCCTACTACCTTTTTAACCATGCAGAGATAAAATTATTTCATTGAATAGGTTCCAAGCAGCTCAGGGTTGGTTTTCATATAAATCCTGTGCAGATTTGCTGCCTTTCATTAGAATAAGAAGCCTCCTCAGAGATCTTTGCACTCTCAGCCTGTGCAAAAGTGCACGATTTTNTGTAAATCTTAGGAGCAACAAATCAAAAGCATATTGAAATCAAAGAGTGAAGCTGTACCTGATGAATAATGCTTCCCGCTTCTTCCTACGTGCTGTTTTTTAGTTTGTACTGCTTTAGTGCAAATACACAGATGCTGACAGTCAGTATGCTCATTGCCTGAGAAATGAGTCAGAATTTGGGGGAATCTGCCATCCAGTTCTTTGATGTGGAATAGGATTGATTTAGCTTCTTGCTGTCTCTCTAGATTTTTCTTTTTGCATTGCCAATGATTTTGAAACATGACTGAAGTGCTATGGATGTACTTAAACTGATGTAGAGAAATGTAACTCTGACAGTTGCTCTTCACCCTTGTGAATGGAGCAGTGCTGAGGGGCACAAGAGACCTGAAATTCATTCCTGGCTGTGGCCCAGGTTTACTGAGTGACCAGTGGAAGGTTCTTTTCTCTGTGTGTGCCTTTGTTTTCCTATCTCATGATTCAGGGAGTAACCCAGCATTTAATAGCTGGTCATCTTCATGAGAAAAACGATGGAGTTTTCATGCAGTCTTAATCTTTATGTGCTAATAAAAATATCTGTACTGCTGTATCTTACATAAAGAGCTGTTTTTTAGATAGCAAAACCAATTGAAAAGGCACGTAACTGTAAAAATATTTATATTGTNNNAGAGCTGTTTTTTAGGTAGCAAAACCAATTGAAAAGGCACATAACTGTAAAAATATTTATATTGTTACGTTAAATTTCTGTACCAGGTTGTGTTTTCTACAGGTATGTTTATATACTGGTTTGTTTCTTTTTCAGGCCCTGCTTGATACTCAGAATCTTTTGAGAGCCCAGATTACAAATTTTACTTTCAACCTGGGATTTTCAGGAAAATTCTATCACACAGGTAAGAATGAAACACTAAAAATACTTTGATTTTGATGGTGTTCTGTATAGTGTCAGGACANCTTTCTCCCTCCTCCCTTTTAAAAGCCCATTTGCCATTCTAGTTTTCCATCCTGCTGAGACCAGACTAGGCATGACAAGCTGGGAAGGTGTTAGAAAGGTACAGGATAAAACCTTCAGCTCAAAAAATGGTCACAGCTCTTAATGTGGAGGGAAAGAAGCAAGCGGCCCTTCGTGCCACCTCGCTGTCAGACTGTGCTCAGGATCCCTTCCCCTCAACAGTGTGTGCCCTCAGCACAGTAAGGGAATAGCTGGATTATTTGCCTACTACCTTTTTAACCATGCAGAGATAAAATTATTTCATTGAATAGGTTCCAAGCAGCTCAGGGTTGGTTTTCATATAAATCCTGTGCAGATTTGCTGCCTTTCATTAGAATAAGAAGCCTCCTCAGAGATCTTTGCACTCTCAGCCTGTGCAAAAGTGCACGATTTTTCACTTAATATTCCGCTTCATAAGTCTGGAGCTTGTTTTCAATTATCTCCATTCTGTGCTTCATTTTGCTCATTCCTTTAGAATGTCTCTTGTTCACTGGACAGTTTTCAGGCTTCGCAGTGAAAGATGGTGATCTTTACCAGGTGAGCCCTGGGAAAGACCTTAAGAAAAGCTTGTGTGCTTTAATAAGGTAGATATTGCCTCAATCTGTAAAATGGGTCATATTTTAAAGAATGTAAGTTGAGTGTAGTTTGCCTAGTATCTAAACTGGACTGGACTTCCTAGTGTTTTGTTGTCATTGGCATATAATTGTAGGCAAATCACATATATAATGAAAATCTCCAGGGAAACTAATTAAAATTACTGGCTCATGTTTTTCAAGGCACTAAGTTGTCTTTGCATTTCAAGAGTAGAGCGCCTGCTAGACCTTTCAACCTTTGAAAATCTCCAATCATTTTAATCTCTTTGGTGCAGCTAAATACATTCCTCATTCATAACACAGTTACTCTTCTCTGACAATAGTGATGTTTTCAAACACTTTATCAAAATCATTGTGCTATACTGTATGTTGACTTGGAAAGCTTTTTGATGACCTTTGCTCGTCTGTTCTGTTGTTGCTTTGTAAAGTTTGGAAAGCTGGGTTTCTGTGTTCCACCTGAAAGACTGAATGAGAAGACAGCTGGGTGTAAGAGTCTGGGAGAGAACTCCTGAATGTAATATGTAAATCTTAGGAGCAACAAATCAAAAGCATATTGAATCAAAGAGTGAAGCTGTACCTGATGAATAATGCTTCCCGCTTCTTCCTACGTGCTGTTTTTTAGTTTGTACTGCTTTAGTGCAAATACACAGATGCTGACAGTCAGTATGCTCATTGCCTGAGAAATGAGTCAGAATTTGGGGGAATCTGCCATCCAGTTCTTTGATGTGGAATAGGATTGATTTAGCTTCTTGCTGTCTCTCTAGATTTTTCTTTTTGCATTGCCAATGATTTTGAAACATGACTGAAGTGCTATGGATGTACTTAAACTGATGTAGAGAAATGTAACTCTGACAGTTGCTCTTCACCCTTGTGAATGGAGCAGTGCTGAGGGGCACAAGAGACCTGAAATTCATTCCTGGCTGTGGCCCAGGTTTACTGAGTGACCAGTGGAAGGTTCTTTTCTCTGTGTGTGCCTTTGTTTTCCTATCTCATG
>VYZR01073810.1:13919-23947 GCA_013400675.1 Oxylabes madagascariensis | reverse complement strand
AAAGAAAGAAATGGTTGCAATGAAATGTCATTAATTCAATTTCGGCAGCCCCACAGATCTGGTAAGAAGCATCGCTCAAGCAACTCTACCCATATATGATATCTTGTTTTAAAAAAAACCACTAGGATTTACATTGTAAGTTTTTCAAAAGTGGTATTAATCTAGTACTCAGTGTCGAGAAATGGAGGCACTGAGGTGGTAAAATACAAGCTAAACTACATCCATAAGATTTAAAATTTTTAATGTGCAAGTCTTGGACAGAAATGATTAATTTACAATACACTAAAATTTGAAGGATGGGAATTTCTTCTTCATGTGTATGCTCACAGTAGCAAGTGAAATACTCAGTTGCTTAAATACAAACATCAGTATGCTTAAGTGACTTATGCATCATTTTTTAAGGCAAAAATAGGTAATAACATGACTGCATACAGCTGCAAAAATATTTACAGATATCATTAGAGAAACATTATACTTCTAGCATGAAAATTCTCATTATGCTTTTAGTAGACAATGATTTATTTGAAAAATTATCATAAAAGTGTAAAATTAATCTAGCTAGGATGAGTAGCTGACATTTTTACCCAGGCCTCCACACTCTCTGATCTTTGCCCCTCAACCTCTCTCCCTGTAGGCTGTCCTCTCTCTCCCTGCCACTTTCCAGTCTTATTACAAAGGTGCAGGTGTGCCCGAGCAGCCTTAGGATCCACAGAGGAAGAAGCTGCAGTGCTAAAAATGTATGCCAAAGGTCCCAACAAGAAAAAAAGAAAAAAAAAACCAGATCCTGAGAAATAAAATTAGTGAGAAGAAAAAAAATTAAAGGTGCTATCTGCAGGTATCCAGGGATTTTCTCAGTCATCCTTGTCTTTTGCTCCATGTTTCAGGATGCGTGTGAATTCGATGTAGTTGAAATTGCCCTTTTTGTCAATGGGGGCCTCTCGGTACAGCTCATCCACCTCTTCATCGGTGAACCTGTCCCCCATCGTGGTCAGCAGCTCCCGCAGGTAGTCTTCTTGGATGAACCCTGGAATGAGACATGCAGGGAGAAATAGAAGGGAGGCTGAGCCTCTTAGCTGGGTCTCCAAAAGCAGCAGCACAGACATGCCAACAGACAGGCAATTAACCAGTGCAGCATGTAATATATTACATTTGCATTTGCACAGAGCCCAAAAAGTTCCTTAATTGAATTCTGAAGAAATTCCTTGAGTGCAAAGGGAAAGGAAGTTTAATGCATTTCATACAGATTTTTGAAGACAGGGCCTGACCTGCTGTCGTTTAATAACACTTATTTCTATCTACTGATCTTCAACGGCTCAAAGTGGAAAAACAAGTTCCTGTCACTGCTAGTCTTCATTATACAAGCAGTTCTCTTAAATGAACTATATTTTTCTTGCCTTAATTAGATATATTTGCACATCCTCTATAAACTAGTTTCCCCTGGGGACTAAATAACCACTCTGGCTCTTCAGTGCTGCACAACACTGTTGCTGGAGGCAGTTTATGTGGATACAGTGAACAACTGGCAAGTGTCCAGGGAAGCAGTTTATAACAGAAGACTTTCAGACAGGACTCAACAAGTTAGCTCAGGAGGCAGGAAGAATGTTTATGGTGGAGAGGTAAAGGTGGAGAACCGAGAAAAAAAACAAAAAAGGAGTAGGATGTGTTATTTATTTTATGCTAAAAGAGCAGAAGATTTCTGAGGAAGTTAACAAAGATATAAAAAGGAGCAGTTTCTAGGTATCATCTGCTAATTCTATTTCAAGAGATGGGCAGAACCACCAGATGCCAAATAATTCCAGGAAAATTTAGAGACAAAAAAGGAAACACGCATAACAAAGCGTAGACAGTAGAATGCAGAAACTGAAAAATGCTGAAATACGACCAGCCATACGTTCAGCAGCACAATAGTTGCTTCATTTGAGAAAGAAATTGGTTATTGAACTTTAGCTGGAGAAATGTCAGTAACAGAACAGACAGGTAGAAGGTAGAAGGAGGTTCCAAAAAGAACCGTAAGAAATAAACTCTGTGGAACAGCTAGAAATCATATGTAGACACCCACATCAACTAATGTAGATTCAATTAGAATGTGATAAAAAAGTGCTGCTTTGGAAACAGAGTTGCATAAGTTAAGCAGAGTTCATTAGTGAGACAAAACCAAACAGGGAATCAGGGGACCAAAAAGCAGTCAATGAGCATAACAAATTAGCACGGGGGTGGTGTATGCTGGGGAAAGTGAAAAAAGAAGTGTTTCAACATATGCGAATGAAAACAGCACTATACCCCAGTGTAGACCAGTCATTGGCTACTGACTGCAAATGAAGAAGGCTGGGAGCAATCTCCTACTTCAGAAACAGGAAGAATGCTCAGTTAAGCCAGGCCCATCCTAATCGGGTCAAACCTTGGAGTTCTCTCTTTGAAGATGGGTGTAAAGAAGAGGGGAAAGGCAGCTAAACAGATTAGACTCTCTTTCTGCTGTCCTACAGAGACCAAGCAGTGATGAGAGATGACATAATGATTAGTATTCAAAAAATGCAAGGCCTTTGGTGCCGCAAGTTTAACCTCAAGGACTTAATTGCTCCTGTCTGAATCGGTAGTTGTTTGAACACTGAACTGGGCTTCCAGACCACAAGTTTTATCAGCAACAAATTGTAAAGCAAACAGGGCTCCTCTCCCACACAGCTTCAGCTGTGGATGGGGAGTAACAAATAAATGAAGCAGAACTTAAGATTCAGCCTGTTGCAGGCAGCACAAAGCAGACGACAATGCAGATCAAAGACCAGATAAAAAATACTCCAAATACATACAGATCCAACTTTCATAGCAATTCCATAGCACTACACATGACAGTAATGCTGAAGTAACATATCCAACCAGGTTTGCAATATAGGAAAGATAAGTAAAACCTAACAAGTATGACTACCTTATACTCATCTATAGGATTTGATTTGTATTACTCCCTTTCAAAAAACCCTACTCTGATGCAGAAAATCAGGCCCATAGCAAACACACATGTGGAGACCATGAAATGAAAAAACGAAGTAGAAGAGTTTGATTTAGCTGGAAATGCTTTGGTACATTTTTAAAAGGAACAAACTGATCAGAAGCCACATAAGAGGGTAAAATTAATAAAGGATTAACATAACATGGGCTCTGTCACATGCTGTTTTGAAGACCTAATTTGCACTATCATGAATATCATGAACTCAGTAAGACAGCGTAACTATCTCACATGATTCCTGGTTTAAATTTGAGGATGGCATAAGACACAAAACAGACTGTAGAACAAACTAGTATCCTTAAATCGTTGTAGTCAATCTAGCCTAAACATTTACCACACAGAGCTGAGAGATATTAAAATCAATCTTATCAGTATATGGGTGCTCAAAGTAGTAACTTGTTGTTTGGACAGACATAGAAGATTCTGTTCCAAAGAACTGGTAGCACAACCGTTTTCTTTATATTGTAATTCACAAGCTCTTGTTTTGGTGCGCACAAAAAAAACCCCACTGTAGCACAGTGAGTCAGACTACCTGTGGAGAGAAAATAATTAACCTACTAACAAAACTTCCTTCTCTAGGAGATGGTAAAGAGATTTCCCTTGAGAGGGAGGAAGTCGATTAACATTTGAAAAGGCCTTACCGACAGAAAGCCTGTTTACCTACACCTCAGCAGGAAGAGGATGCTCTTTGAAAAGGCAAAAGGTGCTAAAAATACACAGACTGAAAAAAGCTGTTGACGGGACAATATCCTTGGAAAGGTGCAGAGCATAGATCGACTGGTTAGATTAAAATACCGTGGTGGACAGTTGTGAGGAAAGGCGTACATGCAGTGTCACCTCTAGTACAGAGACTACATAATTTCAATGTGAGCTAGTAAAACAA
This sequence comes from Oxylabes madagascariensis, assembly GCA_013400675.1. NCBI lineage: Eukaryota > Metazoa > Chordata > Aves > Passeriformes > Timaliidae > Oxylabes > Oxylabes madagascariensis. The sequence goes on along the minus strand of VYZR01073810.1, from coordinate 20,066 downwards.
GTTCACAACACATCAAAGCACTGATATTCTGTAATTCCACAGAACTGCCCTATGAATTCATCCCCAGTTACTACACACTCCTCAAGATCTTAGCCTAGGTTAATAAATACATAAAAGCATAAACTCTAACCTCAAGATTACAGGCACAACCTTGGAAGTCTGATATAGTAAAACAGAGCTGTGTGTTTTACTCTTTCCCTCATCCTGCTTTTCTAGTCAGTCCAATCTGTCATTTCTGCCTTCTACACCCCACCCAGATTTTATCTTTAGACCACTAAGACTGCAGCCCTTTCTGCAATCTGAAAGCAAACTGAGCTGCAGGTGAGGGCATGACATTTGTCCTCAGAGCCGTGAAGAACACTCAGCCAGATGAGGGTTTGTAAGACTTAATGAATTCTGGATAGTGTGACTTGACATGTTAAACATCTGAAGAATTTAGATGCATCTCAGACCTACTGCAGAGGGGGGACAAACTTAGTTGTATGACAGATTTCCCATCATTACCTTTCAAGGCCATAAAAAATCACACATTATTGATTTGAATTCCTCCTCTTAGAGCGAATACATCTTGTTTTACACTTTGAGGAACATACACATTGCCCAGTTAAAGCATACCTCTTCAAAGCCTCACAGAAGAACAGTCCTACTAGTCCTCAGTACTGACACAGAACAGCCAGACAGATTTTACTCTCACTCAGTAATTTAGCAGAATATGCCATCTAGGACTACCACCTCATATTTAATTTAAAAAGGTGCAAAAATCAGCATACTGTTTAGAAACCCAAATAATGAACGTAAAACCCCAGCCACACCCCTGCAAAGCAGCCAAGTTGGACCCACGTACCTGTTGCTTCTTCATCAAAGCAAGCAAAAGCATTCCTGATTACATCCTCCGGGTCGGTGCCATTTAACTTCTCACCAAACATGGTGAGGAACATGGTGAAGTTGATGGGGCCTGGAGCCTCATTCATCATGGCATCCAGGTATTCATCCGTCGGATTCTTTCCTACAAATAAAGGCATTCATACTTGCTTTAGCTTTCAAACTGAAAAAGTCATGTCAATACAAACTGAGTGTTAATAGCAACTGAGTGTAACACAAACTGAGACACCACACCTCTCGTATCCCAAACTCAGTGTTTTGATTTTTGCAGCACAAATTCACTTGGCAAGCATGAACAGCACAGGGACACAAATTACCAAGGGAGGCGAGCATGTCGTGCAAGTCCTCTTTGTCAATGAAGCCATCCCTGTTCTGGTCGATCATGTTGAAGGCCTCCTTGAATTCCTGGATCTGCGATTGATCAAACATGGCAAATACATTGGAAGTGGCGCGCTGAGGGCGCTTCTTGGTGGTCTTCGTCTTTGCCTTTTTGCTAGACATGTTGATTTTTGGACACTAGGGAGAGAAAGAAATACAGTAAATGCTGTAAGATCAGAGTTAGGATTTAGAAAAGGAAAAAGTGCTACGATTTAGTGTTACACTGCGCCTGTAACGCCCTCTCATTTCCTCTCATCAGAACGCATTTCCCTCAAGAAGAGAAAAAGAGAAGCAGAGAATATGGACAAAGGAAAGACAGACTAACAAACCAGAAAAAGAGTCATTATTACAAGACGTAAAGTAACGTAAATTTTAGTCTGGAAAGGACCCTCACCCCAGCGGCGGCTGCGGGGACCCGGAACGGGGCAGACGCGGAAGGGAGGAAGAGGCACCGGCGGATGCTCCGGCGCTTCCTGGAGAAACCATCGCCCTGCCGGGCCGCGGCTGGGGACGGGCGCCGGGAGAGGCGGCGGGAGGGCAGCGAGACGGCAGCCGGGCGTTTTCCTTAGGGATCGCAGCCCGTCCCGGCTTCCCTGGGCCGCGGCCGGCTCGGCACGGCGCCGCGGCCGCTTCCCTGCGCCCCCCGCCTCGGCCGCGTTGGAGCATCCCGGGGGAAGTGGCCGCCGGCGCTGCGCGGCGGGCGCCGCCTGCAGGGGAGGGAGCGATGGAGGCGGCCCGTGGGGACGGAGCTCCGCGGGGCTTCTGTGGCCAGCGAGACTTCCCGGGGGGTTCCTCCTTTGTATGAGTAAAACCTGCGCACGCTGAAGGTGCAGCCGGGAGCGGCGCCCGCGGCGTGCCCGGGCTCACACGGTGGTGCCACACCGGGGAGGGGAACGGAGCCTCCTCGTGCTGCGGGGACGTCCCGCCCGGATTAGCAGGTGTGAGGTGTTATCCTTACCGTCAGTCCTCCTCCTGTGTCGCTTGAGGGATCAGAAGAATTCCAGATTGCATCTTAAAGTCTTCTAAAAGTGGGTGCTCCCGCAGGAGCGAGGCTTAGTGCCTCTCGCAGCCATAGATTGTAAGGCCACTTGGAGGATTTATTTTTGCATGTTTTCGTAGTGAAAAAGGACGGCACTTATTTTTCCATTAATCGTTTGATGTAGAATCTCAAATAAATTGAGGTACAAGCTGTTTTTAGTGTAGGGGGGTGGCTTCTGAAATGAAGCCATTTCCGACTTCAGAAGCCGTTCAGGTTTAGCCCATTTTTTAAATTTTCCAAAGGGAATGCTTATTCCCATGTTGCTTGTTGAAGTTCCACACAAATAGCTTAGGCTTCAAGAAAACTGTTGTTTAGTGCACACAAAGGTGCTGAAGTAGTCAGACGGGAAAGGTGCACTGCCAGATCATCCTTCTTTGTATCCCCGTCCTACCTGCTGTGGGCTTTGTTGGTGTACAGTCTGTGTCTTGGGAAACAAGAACTCTTCAGGAGGAAAGGCATTGGCCAGGCATTGGAGTAAGTTGCCCAAGCAGGGTGGTGGAGTCACCATCTCTGGAAGTGTTCAAGAAGTGTCTGGAGGTGGCACTTGGGGGTTATGGTGGTGCTGGGTTGATGGTTGGACTAAAGGTCTCTTCCAACCCTGATCATTCTGTGAAAGGAAAAAATAGACATACAAGCTTTTGCTGAAATTATCAATTACATTTGTAAATGTAGGTGAACTACATTTTTAGCCACAGGACATACTGAAATTAACATGTAATCTTTTAATATGTAATCTAATAATCTACTAATCTGTTAATACGTCATCTAGAAGTTGCAGTCTTAAATTTGAAGGAAGACGTTTTAATTGCCAAGAGGCCCAACTTTCCCTGCTCTCCTCTCAAATCAGAAGCTATTTCATGAGGCCTGAGAATTTGGCCTAATTAGCTTATAATACTTCCCCAGTTAATTTTAATATCACTCTTCTAAAGTTTGTCTCAAAGTGCAATAGAAACAGGCCAAACTTTGCTAAATTGAAAGCCTATTAGTGGAAAACGTTCTGGGTAAAAAATTCTCTGCTTACTAGATACGGCACATAGTTTCAAGATAATTACATGCAAAGTATGAGTGGGCAGAAAAGCAGTAGAAATACAAGATGTTAAGAGAGTTAATAAAATACTCCATGATAATGTTGAACAACTGAACTGTGTGTTGAAATTTAATTATGAAAAGCTATCTGAGCTCTTAATCTAAACTTCTTTCATCAGTTACTTTAAATTGAACCACTACTGCAAACATGCCATTCTGTCTTGTATTGTTTCTCATGCTATTAAAAGGGTGTTACATGATACCTGTCACTGTGTATGTTGTTCTCAGTATTTAACTTCTGCAGATGTGGGGATAGGTACACTAATATTACTTGCCCAGTATGAGATCAGTTCTTAATGACAAAATTGCATGTCGATGTCTCTCTCTTAAAGCTTTTGTCTCCAATTGTTGCATCATGGTGGAATTAGAAGCAGTTCCTACAGGCAGACCGTTTTCTGTTTGATGTAAATCTAAGTAATGCTTTTAGAAATGGTTTCATTTTACTTGGTTACAGCACTCATCATAGCAACAAAGAAATTTAAAGGGAAAAGAAAAATTTGTTTTGCATTTTATAATATTTGGAGGATATTTTTTTAACTTGTTGACATAAATGTTGAAAAGGGAAAAAAGTAAGGGTCTGTTTTGTGAGTGTGGTGCTTCCTGAGAGCTGTGCATCAAGCATTCAGAACAGAAATGATCCTTTCTGAAAAGATGGTTTAAAAAAATGAGCTCTTAACTTTTTCTTCTTTCGACTTCTTTCCTTCATTACTCCCTTCTTCTTTCTCATTTATGTCAGTCTAGTTTAAGAAAAAACCCTTTTAAGCAAAATGAATTAATTGTTCCTATCCTTTCTGTCTAAAATACACAATGATTTGGTGCCATTGAAATGCTTGTTTTCTTTGAATTGTCAAAAAAACCTTCAAAATTATGTTTCATACTCTTAAGTTTTAAGGCTGCTACAGACAGTGGGCAATTTACAGTAAACCTTTTTCCGCCTTTCATTTAATTCTTTCCATTAACAGTTGAACTCAATGATCTTAGAGGTATTTTCCAACTTTTAACAATTCTATGATTCTGTTTCCCCACCTTTGCTGAGTTACAGTGGCAGTGCAAATATTTGTGATTAACTTGGTTGCTTAATGAAGCAGAATCAGTCCGTGTCATATGATTTTTCTTTATGAATCTAATGAATGTTACAGGAATGGCTGCACTGGCTCACTGTGAAAGTCTGCCTAGACCAGTGTGATCCAGCTGCAAAGAGATGTGGATTCTGGATGTGGAAGGCAGGGAGCAAGTCTTTGCAAAAAAGTCTTGAGGCTGGGGATGGGGAAACCCTGCAGTTGCTTTTTCCATTTCTAGGTTGGAGCACCACTGGGATGGATCTACTGATGTCCTGGATCCCCACAAGAAATAATTGATGCTATGAGGTCTTCCCTATGAGGACACTGGAGAGTTTTATTGTTTTGTATTTTTTTTTTCCCCAAAAACTTGGAATCATACTTATTTTTGGGGGAAAAAAAATCTCTCTATACTTCCTGTTCTTTTTGGAGGATGGAGAAAATACTGGGTGTTTTTAGCCTGTTCTTTAGAGGAGGGCAGCAGCCATGGCCATATGGAGGTAGTTAGGGAGGAACAAAAATCGAGGTAGCCTATGATATCTTCCCAGAATGCTCTCCCAAAATCTACTGTTTCTAGTTCACAGAGGGATAAGCTACCCTGAGCCAGATGTGATATTTAGTTACCCACAATGAGAGCTTCTTTCATGAATTTACCTAATATGTAATCTTTGACTTGATGTAAATTTAGCATCCACGATATGCTTTGCTGCTGTTTTTGGAACCCTTTGCAAGGTTGCTATTTGTTACATGAAAAATGGCATCTTACTAACCTTGACCATACCTATTCTGATGTTTAATCTATGCTCTAGACTTTGTATTGGAAGAAATACTAAGGCTGAATTGTGTGTCCACTTCTTCTGTGTTACTTTTGCTTCTAGAAAGCTCTTGAGTGTTCTTCTATCAGCTGTAGCAGTGAGTCCCACTTAGGCAGTTTTCCTTGTACAGAAGCCATTCCATACCCTTGGTCATCATAGAAGTAAGACTGAGGATGTACATAAGAAACAAAAGGGTCTGAAGAGAGAGGTAGACGAAAAAGCAGACGTGTGATTTCCACATTAAGAATTAAAATTGTGTGACAGCTGAGTGGAAGGTTTTGCAGTTAAGAGATTTTTTTTTCTGAACATATTATCACTGTTCAACAAATGTTAATTATGGAGATTAGGTATTGACAGCAGAGATAAAATTAAACATATCCATCTAAGTTCTAGGTCTAAACTATCATTTTAACAAAAGCATTTTGTCTGTCAGTTGCTTCACCTGGCTCTGCCTTTCTATCCCTTCGTCCCTGATTCCAGCTAGCATCCGTTGCCTCTGTTTAGCTATACCAAGTGCAGTGCAGTATCAGTCAGAGTGACAGTCACTCTTTTTGAGATGCTGAGAGCATCACAAAGTTTTCTGGAATTTCTCCAAAAATAACTCCAGTGCTGTGATCCAAGGGGAAATACATTTGCGGAGTCATGAGTTAAAGAAGGGATTCTGAACGTGTGTCTTCACTTGAGTCTCTTGGAGGGCCTCAGACTGCAGGTTATTCCCTGTTTTCATTCAATGACCTCATGACTAAAAATGGTTACTGCTTTCCCAGGTGGTCCCTGCCACACACGGTAGATGCTGAAACATGAAAAATAAAGGCTCTCAGAGAATGCAGTGGAGCCTATAGGACACATATTCTTTCTCCATACTGAAAATTAAAAATAGTACAGTTTT